>CM069235.1:49108487-49355987 GCA_035582765.1 Acer negundo | reverse complement strand
TGGAAACAAACATTTATGAAAATCATCATAAAGAAAACACGGCAGCTATCCTGTTGCAAAAACGCAACCAGATTTTCTTTTTCTTATGAGTGGCCTGAACTATCAATGCAGACTCATTTTCAGGATTAACATGTCGTCCAAAAGGAACTTTTAATGTCAATTGAATCATGTACCTTTCAATAAAACATATATGCAATTCAATGCTTAATATGCTTGATTTAATTAGCTACAGCATATTATAATACAAATTCACTTCTTTTAATCCAGAGACATAAAAAGGATTGATAGTTAAACAAAGGTTGATCTTAAACCTAAAATCACTAGCAAAGGGAAGATAATTCTAAGTAACCTCATATTAGAATTCAAAAGCGAAATCTACGGCAACAAGCAAAAAGATATGTGAGCAACTTACAACACCCGGCTCCAAAGTGTGTTCATAGCTAATCGTGGAACTATCCTAGACATCCATTCCCAGATAGTGACCTGGACATCAAGAGAAATTAAGAGACAATGCATAAATAATTAGATACTTGATATATTGAACGATGTTTCTAACAATAATGCCTTCATGCCTTAAATTATTCTAAAGCAAAGTATGCTCAGACAAACCTATGGAAGTAGGGTTCAACTCGTTGTAGGGATCAGTTCCATTTCTATTTACAATTCCAATTTCCTTGAGTCCTTTGCGCAGCATTCTAACCTATGCAAACACACGGCCTTCAGAATTACAACAATGCTTCACAGCTTAACGTTATTTGTGGCATCAATAAGTTTAAAATTGACAAAACTGTAAGGCTTACAACGGAGAAAAAATTGTGCATGCATCATACTGCAAGGCAAGCGGGCGAAAAATTATCACAGCTAAATTTTGAGCTAAACAAGAACATCAAAAGATTGGAGAAACCATATGGATCCATCACTATACGGACTGTCGATTTTCTAACCTTTGTAGACTTTCAAAACAACTTAGACTGTATTTCCACCCTATTAGATCTTTATAATCCTATATCTGAGATCCGAATCGAATTATTTTGTTTTTTGGTAAAGTTAGTTAGACTTTAACGAGAAAAAAAACTACACTTTCAAGTTTTTAATCATACCGAATAATGGTGTGTGTCAAGAAGGTTAGCACCAGGTTTACAAAGCTTCAGACATTCCTTGTTTGTTTGAAGCATAAGATCATAAAGCTCTTCCTGCACAATAAACATCAACATTGTAAGCTTCAATTACTCGTTCTTTCTTCCCACGGACAAGAACAATTTTTAAATAAAAAAATAAATGAAATAAAGCAGTAAAGCTAAACAGTCTATAACTTCAGCAAAGGACCCTTTTCGACCACGTTTTGGGATGTTCTGAAATTCAATTGACAAGATAGTGCATTTCAAAACCTTTTTAGCTTTCATCAGAGATAAGATAATGAAAGGGCATTAAAAAGTGCATACTTGTACAGAAGAAAAACTACCATGTAACTCACATCCAACATCCATTAAAACAAGATCCCCAACTTCAATCTGTGAAACACATTGTAAAATCAGTTTGTTACAAATATCGTATCGGAATAAAAACAAAAAATATCTCTGTTCATAACCTTTCGAAGAGGATGAATATAGATACCAGGTTTTGATAAGCGAACCTACTTTCAGATCATTTCTAGAATAATGTATGACTGTAGCATTAGGGCCACCACCAACAACAGGGTTAAATCTGGTAAAAGAAAAATAAATTCAAGTCATCTGCATACATATCTAGCAAGAAATATACATATTTTAACAGCTCAGAACACTTAAGGTGAAAATAAGTATTATATTAAATCACTTATTGTTTCCAACAATTTGGAAAAGAAAATACTTACGCCATTCTCTTACGCCATTCTCTGGGCACCTCTCATCTTGCATTCATATTCAAACTTCGCTGCTAACATTCCCTCATAAGGATGTGTCTTTGCATACATCATCGTGTGTAAAAGAGCCTATCCAAATAGAAAATACACATTAAGAAGCAATATCAAACAGCAATATGAATATCCAGATGAAAAAGGCAGCACAACTATGAAGTCAAATTTTAATGAAAATAATAAGGTGATGTTGCCATTTGCTAGAGTAATATTCTGCACAAATGAAGAATTGATATCATGAAAAAGCTATTGACCCAAATTAACAATTGGAAGAAAATCGTAAGATCCTTTTTCTATCAGATGAGAAGGTTACTGCAGATATTTAAATGTGTGAATGGGAGAGAGTTTGCTTTGGAAATCAGAACCTTTTTGTGTTTGTGCAAATTTGCATACATGTTTGAAAATAGATCCTATATTTTAATTTACATGAAAATGGAATAAGTTAGAGAGGAAGTTATGCTTAATCAAGTCAAATGTCAACAAGATTGCACATTTAGATGTTCTGAGTTGAACTACAAACAACAAACGACTTTGTCCAGATTAATGAAGATTTATATTCCACAGTGGAAACAAGGTAAGCTAAAAGTCACTTTTGAATTGATATAAGAAGCTTAGTACAAAGAGCAAAACTTAAGAAAGTCCAAGAGAGTTGGTCTCCCTTGCGGTCAAAATACCAATTGATAGTACCTTAACTTTATAAAGACAAACAAATAGTTGCATAATAATTAATCTGTGTCCAACCATATTCACAGACCAATCTAATAATAGGAAATTCAAACATCCGATTTTATGCATATCATGGGAGGTGGGAGGGGAATATGCCTCACAGCCTCAACTATTACATTTCTAACTTCAATAAGAGTAGTCAGCTACAACAGATGCTTAGAAGTTTACCTGGCATGCAATTGATGCAGATTCTCTCATTAACTTAAGCTCCGCTGGGGATTTTACCCACCACAATATGTCGGTGAGCTTAGAAAGGTTTTTAACTTTGCCATAGTAATCTGCCTTCTGAAAGGCCTTTAAATCTGTGAGTGTTTGTGCAGCTGCAGCTCCTTATTGTGGAACAATTTAGAAGATCTCCCTATCATATCCGGAAGGATCTGCAGCCATAAATTAGAATAAGAAACACCAACTTATGTGCATAAGAAAGTCACGTGTATAGCTGTTCTACCACTACTACTACCAACTAGGATTGTTGAAATGCATCTCAACGTGGTACTTTCTAGTGACAAAATTGACTAGCATAATTAGCACTCGACAGCTAGACTAAATGCAAAAATATATCAGCATGCTATATGCGTATACATATGAATTTTATATGCTGAATGGGATAGCATAATGCAACATATGTTAAATTTCATATTGCGGCAATTTTTCAAGTCTCACACATCACCAGAGTATCCAGCTCACCTCATGTATCTTTCTCATTGGATATGCTTTCTCAGCCTTGAATGTTTCCAATGCTGCCTCTACTCCCGCAACTGGCCCCTTCCGGTTAACATCCTACAAATAACAATTACACAAATTTAAGCACAATATGTATCACCACTGTGTCCATGTGATTATTTGCAAAGATCGTTGTAAGTGGCTCTAGCCAAATTCCTGATATCTCAACCTAACATCAACACAAGTAGTAGCGATGCTACACATGCATATTCGGTATAACTCCAAGCAAAATAAAACTTTTATTTTATTGTTTTAAAGAAGATATAACATGAAAACATTATATAAATCTAGTAACTTGCACCAAATTAGACCACAAATTATAACAATTTGATGCCATCAGTGCAGAAATCTTGTGAAACGGATTAAGTAGAGCATAAAAGAAAATGGCATCATAAAAGAAGGGTCATACATGAGGTGATGTTTCTAGCATGAACATGCATAAACCGCACTCATGACTTAATACCGCCAAACCACCAGGTTGCTCACAGCCAGTAATATACAAGTAATCAGCATCCCGTCAATACGTGTATGGCACAACATCAGTCATCATCTTTACAGGAGCAGCTGCAAGGATGGCAACACTATTCTCTGGGAGAAGCTCCAGCAATCTTTTTCTCCTCGAGATGTATTCCTCAGCACCTATCCCGGGTGTGATATCTCCTTCCTTCATTAACTGCAAAGGAAAAAAAAAAAAAAAATCAAGCCTCTCAACTTTAATTATCGAAGAAACATTAACAACATTAAAATTTGAAATACAAAGCTACTTCCCCGAACCAAGCTTCTAATGGCTACAATTATTAAGAGGTGTCTATTTATGTATATTTACTTTAATTAACTACAATTAAAACATGTTCCTAAAATCCAGTATGTACACACAGACGTATGAGTAGCAGAGCCTGAGGATGGGATGCTGGAGTTGGTTGTCCAACATCGATAAACTTCTTCGTAGAATATGCATGGAGACCAATAGTCTGGAGAACAATATTAGGACCAGAATACAGATTAGGCCAATACCAAATAAGGATAACTGATTACAGAATAGTCATTTGATATTCCATCAATGAAGAAAACAAAAAATTATTGAACCAATCAAACATTTACTGATAAAATACAAAGCAAAAACTTCAATCTTCACAAGCAATAAACATACAATACACATTAAAGCATCACAAACAACATGAAAATCGAACTATTAGTAAAAAGCTCATAAAACTAAATTGCAACAAAACCCAGAAAATTCTATCTGATTATGTTGCTTCTACTATCTAATCCCACATTAAAATTTTGGTACTTCCACATAAAAGTCCCATAAAAAACGACATTAGACTCTTCAAGTCAACATTAACATGACAATTACTTACTCATTGGACTATCTATGAAGTACCCTCTTGATAATTTAGCCCAACAACACATTAAAATTTCTAAAAAATGGAAATCAAAAGAGAAAAGAGAAAAGAAAAGAAAAAATCTTTAAAATCGATAAATACAGCGTATATATAGAGAGAAACAATAACATATGAAAAGTATTTGAGGAGAAACCTTACTTGTTTAGTTGAGATTCTGTGAAGTAGTTTACGTACGAGAATCTGCTCTCCTTCTACTACTGTTGTGTATACAGTGTAAAAACCTCTTAGAAACAGGTTCCAAATGAAACCATCAGTTTCGGGGTTTAACGCCACATAAGTTTAGGTATTTACATAAAACCCCTTATGTTTATATTATTTATGATCTAAAGGGTACAATTTTCAATTTGTTAGTATTTAATCATTCTCATTTTTTTATGTTTAGAGTTTTTTTATTGCGAACAATTCTATTTTTGTCCCATTTTTTTTATGTACTACACTACCACCTGTGCCTGTGTGCTGCTGTGGCAACTCGAAGCCAATTGATTTTTTTATCTTTTGATTATTTGTATTGTTTCAAATTTATTATTCTTTTAAGTTTTTTCATACATGTCGTATGTACTGGAGAATTTTTTGTTTAATATTAAATTTTAAAAAAAAAATGATAAAGTGGTACATTTTTAATCATTTGAAAGATGAACTATAGGACTGAATTTTACTTAATTTGATCCTAATTTTTAATTGATACCAATAACAATCGGAAAGAAGTAACTACAATCTAACTCAGTTTATTCAATGAAAAAACCATTAATCTATCCCAAAAAAAATGAGAAAAGTAATTGCTTGTTTCTACAAATGCAAAGATTTGGATACAGGCCAGCATGAGATACTTTGAATACTAATTTATTTTACAAATTCTGATAACCAAGGCAAAGAGAAAATATAAACGGTTGATTGTTTGTATTGGTAAACCCACCATCCCATTTTCCCAATACTCATCCCTACTTATATATAGTGTAATATTATTTTGAATTGAATAATAATATTATTGTGTTGGCAGAAAAAAAAAAAAAAGGAACATCCGGTTTGCCTAGTTCTAAATATAAAAATATAAATTTAATAATTATAAATTAATTTATAAAATAAAAATAAAACTTAAAAAAAATAATTTAAATAATAAATAATTATATTTAATTATGATAAATTAAATAATAATATTTTTTCACATAATTTTGAAATTTGAATTGTAACTATTTTCATGGTTATAGTAACCACATTCGCGGCTCCGACAACAATATTTATGGCTATAGTAACCATTTTACAAATTCTGAAATTTTGACTTGTAACCATTTTCACAGCTATGGTAACCATCTTGGCTATGGTAACTATTTGTATGGCTATGGTAACCATTTTATAATTTTTGAAATTTTAACTTGTAACTATTTTCACGGCTATGGTAACAACCTTTACGGCTCGAGTAACTATTTTACGGTTTTCGTAACCATTTTACAATTTTTGAAATTTTGTCATGTAACCATTTTCATGGTTTTAGTAACCACCTTCATGGATCCGGTAACTATTTTTACAGCTTTGGTAACCCTTTTACAATTTCTGAAACTTTGACTTGTAACCATTTTCATGGCTATGAACTATGGTAACCACCTTCACAGCTCTGGTAACGATTTGTACAGCATTGGCAACCATTTGTCAATCTTTGAAATTTTGACTTGTAACTTCACGATTTTGGTAACCACCTTCACGGATCCGGTAACCATTTTACCATTTTTGAAAATTTGACTTGTAACCATTTTTACGGCTATGGTAACAATCTTCACGACTCTGGTAACGATTCGTACGACTTTGGTAACCAAGAGTTGATTTGATGAATGGATTGAACTAAAACTAAATTATATTAAACTAGAGAAAGCAATTGAAAGAAAATTGGTTTGTGATTAACAGAGAAAAAGCATTAGGTCATCAATACTCCCTAACTATGTGTACTCAATGTTTCGAATGGACTTGTGAACAAGATATTAATCAAGTTAGGGGTTCGTTCTTATCTCAAGTATGATTGTTACCATATGATCATGGGATGAATCAAGTGTTCTCAATCATAATTTACCCATAAATCAATGTCGCAAACTACAACCGAGAACCCATTAAGTGCAAGAACTAATGAACCAAAACCAACTTGCATAAATCAACGCTAAGATCAATTTTACCCGTTCAATTGCATATTAATTAAGATTGCATGTAAATAAACACTCCAAACTCAATTATCAAATTATCAAAACCTCAAATTTTTGCCAACGTATAATCATGCACTAAAACAAATAAATAATTAAGACATATAATGAATTGAATGAATCAAAACTTCGATTAATTAAAATATAGTCAATTTTAACAAAGAGCATTCATAGAGGTTCATATTGATTTTCTAGTATGGCTTAGTTACACATAACGAAAATAACAAGAGAAGAGAAAGAAAAGATAAAACCAATTGAGGCATCCAATGAATTCTTCAAGTCTTTGATGTTGAAATCTTCATCATCTTCGAATCTTCTATATGTAAAGATGGATGAAGGAATTGTGTTGTGTGTCTGATGGTATGGATCTAGAAGGTTGTGGTAAAAGTGGTGTGTTGTTGATGACCGTGAGGTTAGTGTCTCAAAACCCTAAAATACCGATGTATTTATATAGATCCAGGAGTTTGATTGGAATCAGAAATCTGTTCTCGTGAAAGATTTGTCAAACCGCTGTGAGTACTGTTGTGGAAGTCACAACGGTAACCTTTGTTTTGAAAGCGCTGTGAAAATTCATCGCGTGATTGGCAACGAGCTTCATAGCGTAAAGCACTAGACATCAAAACGTTGTTGGTACCGCTGTGGAAATCCACAGTGGTTTGGAAAGCGCTATGAAAGCTACATATGAAACGATGTGAAAGACAACGTATTACTTTTAGCTTTTTATTGCTTTTTGTGATAATTACGGTTTAACCCTTTTTATGACAATTACATTTTAATCCATTCAATCTTCTAAAATCACCTTTCTCCTCTGAAATCCTTCAAACACCACATTTGGAACCAACTACCTAAAATGCTCAAGCAAACACATTAAATACTTAAATGACTCGAGAAACAAGCAATTGATTGAAGGACTAGGGATAAAAAAAAATACAAATAATGACTGATCAAATACCCCCAAACCTATCTTTTGCTAGTCGTCGAGCAAAACCAAGAAAACAAAAACTAATTTAAACCTAAAACTAAAAATTAATAGTTATTGCCAGTTGGTAGTGGAAGAAGAGGGTGTCCTGGAATTTCTCAAGCCATGAGAGAACTACCAAGGGCGAACCCACGTTTAGATAAGGTGGGGCCCGTGCCACACCTCAAATTTAAAAAAAAAAAAAATTGATTTTCTTAATATATAATAATAATAATAATAATAATAATTAACATAATTAGGATGTTGTAACCTTTTAGCAAAGCTAGTTGGCTCACATTGATGGCGGTGGTTCAAGTCCCTCCATTTTCATTTAGCTTAATTTTAATAATTTTTTATATCTTTTTTATTTTTCAATCTTTTTCAATTCATTTCTCAAATTTTCATCTTTTTCTAAAATAAAACAATTCACTTTTTCTTTTCAAACCTCTTAACTACCCTCAATTTATCATTACTTAATTTTATTTTATTTTATATTAAATTATATATTATTATTTTAAATTTTTATTATTTCTAATAATTTTAGTTTGACATTCTTAATATATCCCATCAATAAACCCCAAAATCTCAAAATTTTAATTTATTGTATGAATATAGTTCATATATTATTATGAATCATTTTATTTTATCCTTAATATATATATGTATATATATATTTTTAATTTATTTAGAATCAATAAATCAATAATTTACCAATAATTAGAAGAATAAAAAATTAAAAAACATATATAGTAATATTTATTAATCAATTATTTTGTATAAATCTAAAGTGAATTAATAATAAATACAAAACAAAATTTTGTATTATGAAATTAGATTATAGTTTATGTTGTTTTTCTTGTTATTATTTATTTATTAATATTGTGTTGCTTGTGTTTATTTCATTTTAAATATAAAATTATTTAGTTCATATTTAGTAAGCATTCTTTTGTTTTATTTTATACCTTAAACTTCGTTATACGATGAATTTTATATATATATATATATATATCACTCAATTTTGTATAATAAAAATATTCATTTATTTTATTCAAGTGCCAGATCTTGTTAAAATTTTTGGGTCCGTCACTGAGAACTGCCCACCACTTTGGCAGCCATATGATCCATTGGTATCAGTACTATAGAGTGATAACATATAGTATAATATTGTAATAAATTGAACCTATTTGGTATCAGTACTATTTGGTCTTGAAAGTAAAGAAAACAAAAGAAGAATAAAAAAGTCAAGAAAAAAAAAATGCTTTTTTATTACTATTATAACTTATAAGAATTGAAATAAACTATCTCAAACCTGACATGAACCTATAAGACAATAATTAATTAATAACGAGGTAAATAATTAACTAATTAACCCAGGAAAAGGTATCTAAAGAAGAATATCTTCGAGTTGATCCCTAATAGATTCAGCTGTCTTAAGGTGTCTCTCAGTAGCTTTGATATCGTTAGCTTGCATAGATATATCGGCCTTGTCTAGTTTTGCACGAATCTTCCTTTGGAGATCCATCTTGCTTTTAAATAACTTCGCCCGCCTTTTTTGTCTCTCCTCCTCCCTCTTCTCGGCTTACTTGTTCACCATGCAATTACCCATTCTTGCTTTAAATATTTGCTGTAATTAAAAGATGGCTAGGCCTTGCTTGATTATTTATAGATAACATCATGGACAGGAATCCAACCATGATTAATTAAGCTCAATTTTAATTTCCTTCATAGGAAAAGGGAATAATCAACTTGAGGGAGGTTTACAAATTAGGAATGAAATTAAATGAAAAGAAATTAAGGAAATTCGATTCACAACCGATGCTAGTAAATTTTGTTATCACAAATCAAGAATTAAAGTTGCAAGCATGAATGCATCCCAGTAATTGCATTAATATTCTATTAATTAGTTCATCACCAAACTAAGTAATAAACACATAATTTTGGATTTTTCCATAATCGTTCCATTGCTAGTTAATTAATATTTCCATCGTTTATTTTTGAATATGGGTCTGAATTGCATTATTATTCTATTAATTAATTAGTTCATCACTCTTTTATTTTGATTTCGAAAGCAGATAGAGAAGGGTCTGTTGATGTATAATAGATTAATAGTAGAAATAAAATAAGAATTGGGAAATCAAACGTGCACAAGTTATTAATTTATGTTCATGTTTCCTAGTTTAATGTTCAGGGAATTTCCAAATTCATGCGCAGATATTTACATTGATTTGCAAAGATCTATAGTCTGTACTAACATTTAATATTGTTACGGAACGAAAGATTCACAAATTTCATTTGCTTAATTGGTAATTAATTTCCTTAATAGTACTATATGTTAAAAAAGAAATAATTTTCAAGTTTTCCTATTTTTATTTTGTTTTGTTGTTTCTTGTTTAATAACTTTATTATCTTTATTATTATTATTATTATTATTATTTTTTATTATTATTATTATGTTATTTCAGCTTTCCTATTTTATTAGGGGAATCCTCAGGCATTGTTGGAATGGAACAAACTATTTTAATTTGGACTGCTTAATTTTCTGATAGGGCAAATTGCACTACACCTCTTAAGGTTTGGGCAAGGTACACTTAGTTAGAAAAGTTTTGGAATTATACACTAACCACCCCCAAGATTTAAATTTGATTATGAAAATGCCTAAAATGCCCCTAGTTGCATTATTTTATACTTTATTTTTTTACCTTTTAACCAAAAACTTTATAAACTTTAATAAAATAAAATAAATAAAATAAAAGATATGATTCATTAAATAAATAAATAGTTTTTTTTTTTTTTAAAAAAATAGTTCAAAAAAATTAAGTAAATAAATAAATAGTTTTAAATAAATAAATAAATAGTTTTCTATTCAATATCCTTGATTTCAAGTTTTATTAAGTTTTGAAATTTACCTTAAAATCCACACCCCATTGGTGTAAGGGATGCTGAATATTACGTTGAGAAATGAGCGTAAGGTCAATTTTCCGTTCCTTAAAATGGACGTGAGGAATATTAAGTTTCTGATTACTAGTTAAGGTCCATTCCTTAATTGTTCGGCTTTACATTCGTTGAGTAATAAAAAAAGATGAACATTTTGTAATTCATACGGAGATTTTTTGTTCTTCTAAACTGTAATAAGTGAGATTCTACTATAAAATCAAAAATAAAACCAAAATCGGACCAAGGAACTAACCTTGGATTTACTGATAAAATTTATCAACAAACAAAATTATGATTTATTCCATTTAGACATATTCATATAAAATAACTTGCAAATTTATAAATTGTCAATTTGCAAGTTGAGAAATGAGTCACGAATTGCAATATCTAACATTTTTTTTCCATCATTATCCAAGGATCATCTTAGATGTTTTTTATAAATGTATAAATTAAGATAATTTATCTCTATAAAAAACTATGATTTACTTTTAAAGGTCAATAAAAAAGATATTCGAATTTCAGAGGGAAAACGTTGAAGAAAACCCTTAATCTCATCGATGTATGGAGGCCGTGTAGGTACGATGTGAACACTAGGGATGGCCAATAGGAGAATGGGGGCGGATGTAGGTCCCCCCACCCCCATTTTCCAAACCACCCCACCCCCCCAATGGAGTAGTTTTGGGGGGAGGTCCCCCCCACCCCCATCCACTTTTCCCTATTTTCCTTCGTTTTTTCCCGTTTTCCCATTTTCCCCGAGTCTCCCGTTTCCCCATTCTCCTATTTGTTCTGTATCAATAAAAATTATATATTAAAAAAAACGCACAAATACACAATCTATTAAATTCAAATATAAAATAACATCTCATACAAATTTAAATAAAAACTAAGTTGCCATTTCATCATAATAATACAAGAAGTTCAGAATTCAAAATAGTCTTTATAAATATAATGTCCAGGTCTGGCGACCAACAATAAATGGGGGAAATGGGGAAGTTATAAAGATGTATATATAATTAGTAAAATATAAATAATAAAAATATTGAAAATATAAAAATAAATATATAATAATATATTATAATATATTATAATATTATAATATTTGAGAGAAATGGGGTTGAGAGCACCTACCCCCATCCCCATCCTAATTTCTAAAATTTTGTGGGGGGAATGGGGATGGAGCCAGGTCCCCACATTCCTAACCCCATTTTAATTTGGGGTTAAAAAGCACACAAATACACAATCTATTAAATTCAAATACAAAATAACATCCTAACAAATTTAAATAAAAGCGAAGTTGCCCTTTCATCATAATAATACAAGAAGTTCAAAATTCAAAATAGTCCTTATAAATATAATGTCTAGGTCTAGCAGCCAACAATAAATGGGGAAATAGGAAAGTTATAAAGATGTATATATAGTTAGTAAAATATAAATAATAAAAATATTGAAAATATAAAAATAAATATATAATAATATATTATAATATTTGGGATAAATGGGGTTGAGAGCACCTACCCCTATCCCCATCCCCATCCCTATCCCAATTTCTAGAAATTTGTGAGGGAAATGGTTTTAATTTGGGGTTAAAAAACCACAGCCCCCGCCCCCCCCCCCCCCCAATTTCTAGAAATTTGTGAGGGAAATGGTTTTAATTCCGCCCCCCCTAAAAATAAAAATAAAAATAAAATAAAAATTCCCCAAATACCGCCCCCCCTAAAAATAAAAATAAAAATAAAATAAAAATTCCCCAAATAGGGATGGGGAAGCGGGGTTTTAGGGCCCTAGAGGAAAATGGCCATCCCTAGGGACCATAGTCATGTTCGCATGATACATCAAATCCATTAGTTTGCTACTGCTATTGGAGCGGATCAAATGGGCGGTCTGCCTTTTTCCAGTCAATTTCGGTGCTTCGACTGGAATCTAGTGCTATCAACCATGCATACTTCTTTCTACAGTTCTCTGATGGTGGTGGTGGACAACTTTGCAACAGAGATAATGCATCAGAAGGTTGATAAATGAATGACAACTCATGGGGCGCAACGATAAAAACAAGCTCAGAATGTTTTTAAGCTTCTTCGCTAGTGATGCATTTCTTCCTTTAAAACTGGAGGCATTCTGCCGAAACCTGTGCAAGCACAAGATTCTTCGTTTTCTTGGATACTCAGAGCCTGCAGCATAAGACTAATTAAATATTACGGATTAAGAAGAAAATTCATCATTCAACATTTTATTCTACTTTTATAGTTCTAATTTTTGGTCAGTATGGGTCTAAAGTTTATGCAATGATACAGAATACGGACCTTACCATGTCTCCAAGTTGGTTGAAGGGAGATTGAGGGATCTGAGTTAACGGTTTTAAGCTCAAATTGTGGCGATGCAAAATTCGATTTTGCCATCTTCAGCGGATGGAAGTGAACCGACACTCCTACTATGTTTCTGGCATAGCTCACAAACATAGACAGCTTCCTCAATCTGATTGTCTGCAACAGAAGAAGTAGGCATCAACACATATAATACAAAAAACAAGAAGTGCAGCAGAAGAAAACTATTGATAGATTATTCACAAGAGAAGGAAAGAAAGTATATTTCTGACCAAGAGAAAATAAAAAAAAATCATAGATCCTTATATTGGTGAAAGAAATCTTTTAATTGAGAGAAAACTACCTAACTCGCATGATGAATTTAAACTTAAAAGGAGCAAGCTGTAAAACATACAGTGATAAAAGGATTATAAATGGTGCATACCATCATCAGTTGGACTTTCTTCATCTAAAAGTTTTCCTGCAAAACATAAACAGAACCAATAAGAAAAAAAATACTCCATAACAAAGTGTAAATCAGTATCCCAGCCCATACTAAAGCGCCAAACATGATTGGAAAAGGGGGATAGAGCGACGAAAAGAGATACTTACCAGCACTCTGAAGAAGAGAATGGAACTAAATCGCCGATAAATGCCTCCCAGCATTCGAAATATCAGGTGGGTTCAATAGAGGATATATGAGAACTAAGAGTAACCAATTCCTGCAACATGAAGAAACCAAACCCATTTGTATCTGTTGTGAAATCGGGTCTATTCAAGACCAACACAACACCTGTTCTTATTCTAAAAATAACCTGCAAGAAACTCTTACAGCAATAACAGATACAAGAAAAACTGTACCAAACTAATTCACAAGAAACATGTGAATATTCTATTGCAACAAGAACAAATATTATGTGTGTGCAGTACCAAAAAAAAAAAAATTAAGCTTCCTATAACCTGCTCTTAGATTTAACAACAGAATATATATATGATTATATGAAACGTTGACAGTACCAATATAAATTGGTATCACCTATTAACATGTAACTATTGCTATTACACTAAAACAAAAGAATCAAAGTGACAGGTCAATACCACCACTGCAACCTATATAATCCTGCTAAATATCAGATTAACAACACGAACAAATCTAAGTATACTAGACAAGATAGTAATAACAACTTAGATTTATCAACATGTAATCTGAATATTATCTTGCAATAGGTACCGATAATATAAATCAGTGTTGACAATACAAATACTACAATATAATCTGCCAACACCAGATTATATACACAAGATATTCTCAAACTAGGAAGCAATATAGACTATCAGTACATGTAGATTTATCACCACAAGACTAACAACCTAAGCAATATTAATCTGATCAGTGATGCAATAAGAGACAGCAAAAACAAAAATCAACATGCAGATATGCAAAACGTAAAACTGAGAAGAGAAGAGAAAAGGAACACCAAGATTATCGTGGTTCGACCAAGAAATGGCCTACATCCACATTGAACCTCATAAGATGCTCTCTCCACTATATCAATGTTCTACAAACCAAATCACACCCCAAATACACACGAAATCAGCTCACACCACTCAAGATCTCCAGATCTGTCACACAAAGTAAACCAGACCCAAAACCCTCTCTCAATATGTGATTAAACAACACTAATCACTCAACTCTCTTTACAAGTGAACAAATATCACTTAACAACTCTCTTTACAGAATAATCACTCACTGGATTACAAAGAAAGTACTTGGATTCACCAAGAACAGCAAAGATCGCAAAAGAGCACACAAGAACCTTCGAGAGATTTCAAAGAGAACGAGAGCTGGTTACATGCTGAAATTTGGGCTGCTGAAATGTGCTTCCAGAAGTACTATGTTTGGCTAATATTCTTACGGTATCAAACAGAATTTCATAACAAAACATCTCAAATTCTATCAAAAAAAGCAACCAAAATAGAGAATGCAAGTAGAGGTAACCTTGACAATCCGAACAGACAGAGAAGTGAAGCCGCATTCATGAGCAACCTTGTCATTCAATGGGTGGTGAGAAGACGCTAGCTTGAAATCAGTCTGTTCAAATAAACTAATAGCCTTAACTACATCAATGTGACTTTCCAATGAAGACGACTCTCCACCAATCCAATCAAAATACCTGGAAATCGTTAATTATAAAACTTTCCGAGTACTAACTAGCTTAGCCAGTAAAGTTCAAATTCTGCTCACATAAACTCGGAATATCAATTAAACTAATAACTTTAATTGCATCAATGTGAACTTCCAATGAAGACAACTTCCCACCAACCTAATCAAAATCTCGGAAATCGTTACTTATAAAACTCTTAACTGAACTCACTGTCATGTCTGAATCATGATGTCATGTCCATGCTCCGTAAATCATCATAATAAAAGTGTTTCACTTGTCAATTTCATTTTTTTTCCATTCAAATGGAAACAGTGTTTCAATACTTTGAATTTAGTGACAAAACAATTGGGGATGGCAAAACCCATTTTACATAAAAATGAAGGGCTCCTGTACATTTTTTGTCCTATGTTGACACACACACACACTTCTAAAAGGTTTCATTGTCACAATCTAAATCCAGCCTAGTGTTAGATCTCAAGTCTCAACCAAATATCAATGGTAGACCTATCTTAGTAAATATATCTAGACTTCAACTAAAACAATGTCAGGGTAGACAACCTAAAAATAAAGACCAGACTTGAGGACTCTATATTGATGATGATTCTAGAGCAGACAACAAATCAACGACCCCCCTTTAATTTTCCATCTAAATCAAACTCATAAAACCAAGTTAGGTAACATTGTATTAAAAAAAAAAAAAAAAAAAAAAAAACAGTATTCAGATTCAATCTTTAAGGTGACCTATATCTTCATTGCCATCTCCAATTTGTATATTTTTGACAACTACAGGAATGGATTAAACAGAACAAATGGCTAATAATTGGAAAGACAAAATTTATACAAGAATTGGGATACAAAATCTAAATGTCAAACCAATCTTGTAGGTAAATGCTTCTTATGAACTCAATGAAAGACATGCTTTGGAAGCGATATCCTGCACCGGAAGGTACTTCTTGGATGGCTCTTCGAAATTTTGAGGCAGTGGTTCAATTAGTTGCAGCTTTGACATTACTGCAACTCTCCATTCCCATTACATGGCTGAAATTATTCAGCAAGGACTCAATGCGTTTAATTTCTTTCGGCATTGACTCTGTAAGGACCTGTTTCCACAACAGAAAAGGTAAATCAAAACATAGAAACATTAGACACACCTCCCACCACGTTTACCAGTTAACTATTACAATCATGGGTTGAAATGTATACGATAATATAAGTTAAATAAGAATTATTCAAAATATGAGCCAATAAGACTAAATATTACGTTCATTTCTAATATCAGAAACGTTCATGAGAATTGGAATGACCACACTTTCTCTAGCTTCCTCAATTTCATACTATCTAATCCCACATTAAAATTTTGGTGCTTTCACATAAAAGACCCATAAAAACAACATTAGACTCTTCAAATCAACATTAACATGACAATTACTTACTCATTGGACTATCTGTGAAGTACCCTCTCGATAATTTAGCCCAAAAACACATTAAAAGTTCAAAAAAATGGAAATCAAAAGAGAAAAGAGAAAATTAAAAAAAAAAAAAAAACTTTAAAAATCGATAAATACAGTGTATATATAGAGAGAGACAATAACATATGAAAAGTATTTGAGTAGAAACCTTACTTGTTTAGTTGAGATTCTGTGAAGTAGTTTACTTACGAGAATCTGCATGTTGTTTGATTTCCTCTGAATTTTGGTCTGCTCTCCTTCTAATACTGTTCACTGTTGTATATACAATGTATAAACCTCGTAGAAACTGGTTCCAAGTGAAATTATCAGTTTCTGGGTTTAAGGCCATATAAGTTTAGGTATTTACATAACAACCCCTTATTTTTAAATTATTTATGATCTAAAGGGTACAATTTTCAATCATTCTCATTTTTTAATGTTTAGAGTTTTTTTTAGGGTGGTGCTATTGGCATACCTCCTACCAATCTATATATGTCCTACTTTTTAAAATTCTGACTTAATAAAATAAAATTAAATGTTTTTATTAATTGTTTTGATTTATTTCCAAAACTACTAAATTTACTTATTTTTCAAACTTAATACACCTCATCTTTGATCTCTGTATACATCTTTCTCTCACCTCCATTAAATGATTTATTTTTTCTTCTTATTATTTTATTTTATTTTGAGTTTTTTTTTTTCTTATTTCATGGTGGAAGAAAAAAAAAATTAACAGGGTTGCTTCAACACAACGATAGCTTAATATCATTCTAAAGAACAATTCTTCCATATGCTTGATATCTTTCAAAGACTATTTCATAATATATTTTGTATGTGTGTAAGAAGCAAAATTTAGGGTTTAAGAGCTAAGAAAAAAAAAAGGGTTTAAAAGAACATGGTTTTTTTTTTTTTTTGAAAAGGAATATGGGGTTTTAACAGATTTACTTTGTAGAAGATTTTTTTCCTTAAATTGTATGTCCCTATAAGTAATTTTGATAAAAGAAAAAAAAAATACTGCATAATTAAAAAAGTGAGACATAAATAGACAGGTAGGGGGTGTGCCAATAGCACCACTATTTTTTATTGTGAACATTTCAAATTTGTATTGTTACAATTCGCTAAAGGAAAAAATATACAACGGACGTTAATTTTTTGTGCATTTTTTTTATGTACCATCTGCGTTTGTGGGCCGGTCGGAGCTGACTACCCTTATTTATTACTTTAACCAACCAACTTATCAAGAGGTGAATGGGATTTACAATTTATTGAAACAATCTTTTCATAAAGGTAGTAATGGAAATTTCCAAACAGACCACTGTATATAGTCTACTATTAATCAGTCAACTGCTATATACATATACAATTGTCTAAATATTGTATATATACAAGTGTTGTGCAAGCAAGGAGTATATCTATATATGGTTTCTCTATTTTCTCACTAAACTACACGTCCTATAGCAGGAGATTCAAATTCTTCATCTCATAGGCAAAAACAAGTCTCTCAAAGAGGCTTCCGAATCTGAACTCTGAACGGAAATGACAGAGAAGCAACATTTAGGATCCAAAATTGCAGTTGGAGAATTGATCAAAGTCCCAGATACTAATATATATGTATAAGTGATTGAATGAATGATGTAACATTGGTTCCTGGAGCAGTGAACAAGAACCAGGGACATGAGTATTGCACCTCACCATCAGAATTGGCCGCTGATGAGTATGGCTCTGACTCTGAAGCATCTGGACGCCAAAAATACAGTTATTTAAGATTATCTGCTCGAAATGCATCATAACAATACAGTTATTTCACTATTAAATGATAATATTTCAGTTTCTCCTAAAGCTACTTAAACAGATTATCTTAAAGTAAATAATAATAATAAATATTAGGACTTTGTATGAACATTGACAACTCTAAAAGCATCTACATTTTTGGGATTCAAGGAGCAAAACCCTAACGTGGAGAGCCATGATTTTGAGCTTTAGGTCCCGAGGCTTACAATCCTCGGGACAGACAGGGTGGCTCCCTTCGGTTAACACCCTACAAATAACAATTATACAAATTTAAGCACGATATGTATCGCCACTATATCCATATGATTATTTGCACAGATTGACGTAAGTGGTTCTGGCTAAACTCATGATATCTAAACCTTTCAACACAAGTAGTAATGGTGCAACACTATACATATTTGGTATAGCCCCAAGCAGAATAAAATTTTTTATTTTATTGTTTAAAAGAAGATATAACATGAAAGCATCATATAAATTCAGTAACTTGTACCAAAGTAGACCACACATTACAACAATTTGAGGCCGTTACCGCAGAAATCTTGTAAAACAGATTACGGTTTGATAGAAGAAGGTGTTGGTGGAATGGGAATGTTTGAGGTCACTAATGGTGCACCTCTAAGAGAGATTCAATACTAAAAAAACGGAGAAGCTTAAACTTTATTTCTCTCTAAGATTTTCTTACACCACTCCACTACATTACAACATAATCTGAGTCCCTTTATATAGGGAACTAATATGAGCTACAATTAAATGCAAAACAAAGCAAATTCAAACTTGGTTGGGAGATGGCAGTTGGGAGGTGGAAGCTGGAGATGGCTGGTTGATGAGGCTTTGACGATGGGAGAGAGTCAACAATGTTGGCTTCTAGAAGTGGTTTTGCTAGAAGGTGGCTGACTGGTGGCAAGTTTAACTTTCAACATCCCCTTTTAAACTTGACTCTCCGTGTTTCGTCATACCAAACATTGTCTTTAGTCTTTTAAACACATCAGGTTTGAACAGCTTGGTGAAAATATCAGCAGCTTGATCATATGTCCTGTAAGAGACTAGTTCCACCTCTTTATTTTTCACATGCTCTCTGATGAAATGATACTGCGTATCAATATGTTTGCTTCTTTCATGGAATACTAGATTCTTTGCTAGCGCAATTGCTGACCGATTGTCGATGTAGACCTCTGTGGGATTAACTTGTGGAAATCCCAGATACTGCAACACATTTCTGATCCAGATACCATGACAAACAGCTGAGCAAGTAGCAACATACTCAGCTTCACATGATGACAATGTCACAATGGCTTGCTTTTTTGATGACCATGTGAACGCTGTATCTCCCATAAAAAACGTAAAACCTGTTGTGCTTTTACGTTCATCCAGATCTCTTCCCCAATCACTATTTGAATAGCCAATCAACCTGCAATCTTCACATTTGGTATATAAAATACCATCATTAATAGTACCTTTTATGTACCTGAGTATCCTCTTTGCTGCATTCAGGTGAGATTGGTCAGGAGTCTCCATGTATCTGCTGACTAGTCTAACTCCATAGACTATATCTGGCCTGGTACAAGTTAAGTATCTCAGGCTTCCAATCAAGCTCTTGAAATAGGTTGGATCAACCTCTCCCTTTTCATTCTTTCTTAACTCTAATCATGTTTCTACTGGAGTTGTGACAAGATTGTATTTTTCCATACCAAATCTTTTCAGAATTTCTTTTGCATAGATACTCTGAGAGATAAAGATACCTTTTTCGCTTTGCACAACTTCAATACCGAGAAAATGAGCCATTAGACCAATGTAAGTCACCTCAAATTCTTTCACCATCCTCCTTTTGAAATCGTCAAACATGGTTGGATTGTTGCCGGTGAAGATCAAGTCATCAACGTATAGCCATGCAAATAACAAGCTTCCGTCAGTCTCCTTCTTCATATATAGTGCATGCTCATTCGGGCATTTTTCAAATCTGTTCTTTTGGAAGTAATCATCAATCCTCATATTCCATGCACGAGGCGCTTGCTTCAAACCATATAAGGCTTTCTTCAGTCTGCATACTTTATCTTCTTTGCCTTTCTTCACATATCCAGGTGGTTGTTCCATATAGATTTCTTCTTCAAGAAAGCCATTTAGGAATGCTGACTTTACGTCAAGTTGGTAAATTTTCCAACTTTTTTAGGTTGCTAATAATATTAGCAATCTGATGGTCTCTAGTCTGGCAACCAAGGCAAAGACTTCTCCGTAGTCAACTCCTTCCTTTTGTTTATAGCCTTTTGCTACAAGTCTTGCCTTGTATCTCTGGACTTCTCCTTTCGCATTCCTTTTGGTTTTGTAGACCCATTTCACTCCGATAGCTTTCCTGCCTTTTGGGAGATTAGTCAACTCCCACGTCTTGTTCTTCTTAATGGATCGAATTTCATCATCCATTACACTTCTCCATCTTCCTTCTTGGTTAGCCTCTTCAAAACTAACTGGATCACTTATCATCAGCAGACAGTACAGAGTAAGATCTTCTTTCACCTGTTTTGTATATTCATACAGATCTTCTAGATTGCGTGTTTCTTTAGGCCTCATATCTGAGAAATCACAATCATACATTTGTGGTGAAGGGGAACCATGTTGAGGTGTTTGCTGATCTCTGGGTGTTTGTGGCTCTGTAGCCACTTCTCTTGCCTCTTCTTCAGGTATCAACTCTGCACTTCTGGAAGCTTTAGTCTGATCCCAATTCCAGGATTCATTTTCTTCAAAAATGACATCTCTACTGAAGATTACTTTCTTGGTGATGGGGTTATATAGCCGGTAACCCATAGTTCTGTCACCGTATCCAACAAGGATACACTTCTCTCCTTTATCTTCAAGCTTGGTTCCTATCGCTTCTGGGACCTTGATGTAGGCAATAGAGCCAAAAACTCTAAGGTGGCTGACACTTGGTTTGTGAGTGCTCCATGCTTCGTGCGGTGTCTTTATATCGAGACTCTTTGTAGGACATCTGTTTTGTAGATATACTGCACACAAGACTGTTTCAGCCCAAAAACTTTTAAGCATGTTTTTATCCTTTAACATGCTTCTGGCCATGTTAAGGAATGTTCGATTCTTCCTTTCAGCTACACTATTTAACTGAGGAGTATAAGCCGATGTAAACTGATGTCTGATTCCTTGTTGCTTGAGGAATTCCCGGAAAGCATCTGCAATGTATTCTCCATCTTGATCTGATCTCAGTGTTTTGATATAGTAGCCACTTTGCTTCTCCACAAAAGTTTTGAACTCTTTGAAATAACCAAATACTTCAGACTTCCTTTTTAGGAAATAGACTCAAGTCTTCCTGCTGTAGTTATCAATGAAGGTATAGAAGTATTGATTATGTCCATTTGATACTGGCGTCAATGGACCACACACATCTGTGTGAACGAGCTCAAGTGGCATGGTTGCTCTCTAATTTGTCTCATTTCCAAAGCTATTTTTGTGTTGTTTGCTAAGAACGCAGCTTTCACACATCTCATTTGGGTGATGGATGTTTGGCAATCCTTTCACCATCTTCTTACTTCCCAGTTGCTTTAAACTTTCAAAATTAAGATGTCCATACCTGAGATGCCACAACCAGTCTTTATTGTCGATGATGGCTGTCAGACACTTTGACGTATCATGTTGAATTACGAGAGGAAACATCCTGTTCTTCGTCATCTGGACTCGAGTAACCAGCTTTCCTCGAGCATCTATGATGGTGAGTTGCATATTTTGAAGGCTAATGTGATAGCTTTTCTCCAAGAGTTGTTCGAGACTTAGGATGTTTGTCTTCATGTCTGGAACATAATAAACATTGGAGATGAAAGCATGATCTCCATTCTTTTGCTTTATCATGACATCTCCTCTTCCTTGGACAGAGATTTTAGAGAGGTCGCCAAATGAGATTTTTCCATGAACTTTCTCATCAAGTTCAGTAAATAGGTCTTTTCTACCAGTCATATGGTTACTAGCTCCATAATCAAGAAACCACACATCTTGATTTTGATAGGTTGAGTTGTGTGCCATTAGCATCAACGATTCTCCTTCAACCTGCTCTTTCTCTGCAAAGTTAGAACTTTCATTTACTTCATTTGAGATACCTCTGCACTCGTTGCTATAGTGCCCATATTTATGGCAATTATAGCATTGAATGTTTCTTTTGTTAAAGTTCAGACAGTAGTTGTAACCGCCTCTTCTTCCTCGTCCTCGTCCTCGTGAGACATAGTTCTGTTGTCCACGTCCTCCTCTACTTGCATCTCTTCCTCCTCTACCTCTACCTTTGGCTTCAGTATTTCCAAAACCTCTTCCACGAGATCCTCTACCTCGTTCTCTTCCTTATTGTGAGATCCCCTATTGCTCGTATCTTTTTTCATGGAGGGATAGCTTTGACTGGAGAGCTTGCTCCAATACTCTATCGTCACTTCTTCTTGTGACTTTCTGCTTATGGGCTTGCAATGAACCCACCAATTCTTCTACATACATCGTCTCTAGATCTTTTGTTTCTTTCAGGGCCACAACTATAAAGTCAAACTTTGGATCCAATGATCGTAAAATTTTCTCCGAAATTCTCATGTCTACGAGAGTTTCTCCATTTCTTCTTAGCTGATTTGCAATAACCATGACTCGTGTATAGAACTCTGCAATGGATTCATTAGATTTCATTCGTAAAGATTTGAACTCACCTCGTAAAGTTTGAAGACGAATCCTTTTCACTTTGTCAGCACCTTTGTAGGTTTTGTGAAGAGTGTCCTAGACTTCTTTCGATGAGTTGGAGGAATCTATGAGCTCGAACGTGGGTTCGTCTAGTCCTTGATAGATTATGGACTTTGCTTTACAATCCTTCTTTCGATCGGCTTTGAGAGTTGTTATCTGAGCTTCTGTCATGGTTCCTTCAACTTTTTTGGATGCGGGTTCTGTGTATCCATCTTCCACAATGTCCATAACATCTTGAGAACTTAGTAGCGCTCTTATTTGTATGCACCAATTGTCATAGTTGTCTTTGGTGAGTTTCGGGATGACAATTAACGCGTTTCCGTTGGCCATCGAGCTTGAACTACTTAGAACACTGATCTAGAGTTTGAATTTGCAAAAATTGAGTGCACGGTTGTGTCCGGAATGGTTTAAAACCTTGGAAACCAGTCTGGGTTTGTCAAAAAACGAGTTCGGAAGCTTCCGAAACGGGCGGTCAAACTTTTTGACAAAAGTCAACCAAGATAACAGAATATTCTTTTTCTGACGGAATATTCCAGACGGTCTAACGGCGTTAGTGACGTCAGCGTCGTGTCACGGGTCGGGTCGGGTCAAATACCGGGTCTATGACTTGGACCGGGCTGGTGGATCAGACTTTGGGTCGGATCACAGGTCGGACTTTGGGTCGGATGCGAGGAAGATTACCGGCGAGTGTGCGTGACGCTCCGGACGACTGGGCTGCGCGTGGCGGCATGTTGAATCACGCTCCAACTTCTGGTGGCACGTCTCTTGTACTCCGATTTCGAAAATTTTCACCGATGCACTCCTTGAGATGAGTAGAACACACTTGTATGCTCAAATTTATATTTTGAGCACTTTGATTTCTGGGCCAATTTGGTTTTGGCCTCTGTTCTTCAAAGTTCTGACTCTCCTGGGCTCTGATACCACTATTGGTGGAATGGGAATGTTTGAGGTCACTGGTGGTGCACCTCTGAGAGAGATTCGATACTCCAAAAACGGAGAAGCTTAAACTTTATTTCTCTCTAAGATTTTCTTACACCACTCCACTACATTACAACATAATCTGAGTCCCTTTATATAAGGAACTAATATGAACTACAATTAAATGCAAAACAAAACAAATTCAAACTTGGTTGGGAGATGGCAGTTGGGAGGTGGAAGCTGGAGATGGCTGGTTGATGAGGCTTGGACTGTGGGAGAGAATCAACAATGTTGGCTTCTAGAAGTGGTTTTGCTGGAGGGTGGCTGATTGGTGGCAAGTTTAACTTTCAACAGAAGGGTCATACGTGAGGTGATGTTTCTGGCATGGACATGCATAAACGATACTCATGACTTAAAACTGCCAAACCACCAGGTTGCTCACTGCCAATAATATACAAGTAATCAGCATCTTGTTGATACGTGTACGGCACATCTGTCATCATCTTTACGGGAGCAGCTGCAAGGATGGCGACACTATTCTCTGGGAGAAGCTCCAACAATTGTTTTCTCCTCGAGAACCTATCCCAGGTGTGATCTTTCCTTCCTTCCTTCATCAACTGCAAAGGAAATCAAAACATAAACAAAAAACCAAGCCCCTTGACTTTAATTATCGAAGAAACACTAATAACATTAAAATACAAAGCTACTTCCTCGAACCAAGCTTCTAATGGCTACAATTATTAAGAGGTGTCTATTTATGTAAATTTACTTTAATTAATTACAATTAAAACATGTTCCTAAATTCCAGTATGTACACACAGGTCTTTGAGTTGCAGAACCTGAGGATGTGATGCTGGAGCTGGTTATCCAAAACCATACTGGAAAACACCAGAATAAAGATTAGGCCAATATATATACCAAATAAGGATTACTGATTACAGAATAGTCATTTGATATTCCATCAATGAAGAAAACAAAAAATTATGGAACCAATCAAACATTTACTGATAAAATACAAAGCAAAAACTTCAATCTTCACAAGCAATAAACATACAATACACATTAAAACATCACAAACAACATGAAAATTGAACTAATAGTGAAGCGCTCACAAAATTAAATTGCAACAAAAACCCAGAAAATCTATCTGATTATGTAGCTTCTACTATCTAATCCCACATGAAAATTTTGGTACTTCCACATAAAAGTCCCATAAAAAACAACATAAGACTCTTCAAATCAACGTTAACATGACAATTACTTACTCATTGGACTATCTGTGAAGTACCCTCTTCAAGTGATTGCACCTTAGCATCAGAATTGGTCAAAAATACAGTTATTTAAGATAATCTGTTCGAAATGCTCACAACAATACAGTTATTTCACTATTGAATGATAAAATTTCAATTTCTCCTAAAGCTATATAAACAGATTCTCTTTAAAAATAATAATAATAATAATAAAATCTGTATCTCGTTCACATTATTAGATGCAAAGCGAGGACTACGCCGGTCCGCTTCCTCATCGCAACTTAGGACATTGATGTTAGAATCGCGAAAGAATTAGGAATTTGAATGTTACAAGACGCAGAGTTCAGACCAAGTAGAGTTGTCAATGAAACAACGCTGTTTCATTAAGTTAGTGGAGGTTTTTAAGTAGGTTAATTGCACTAACTTACCCTTACTTTATTGAATTTAGTAAGATTTTAAAAAGATGCCATAAATTAATACAAATACTCTTTTCCATCAAGTCAATCTATTAACTTTAACGGTTGATTAACCTTGACCCATGGAAAACCAAATCTATCCTTGACACATCATCCCAAACATGAAATATTTTTTAATTAAAAAGTGAAAAATTTAATTAAAAAAAAAAAAAACCAAGATAATTAGTTCACAGAAACATCCTTAATTCGCAGAGGAACCTCCTTTGCTAACTATAGATTGCCGGGAGGAGATCGACGATGATCTCTTTTAGTAGGAGGAAATTGTCAATGATCTCTTCTTTCCTTCAACGGTGGAGATCCATCACCGACAAATCATTATTATTATTATTAAAATAATTTTCAATTTTCAATTTTTAATTAAAAAATATTTTATATTTGGAATGATATGATAAGGGTATATTTAGCTCTTTAAGGATCAAGGTTAGTCAACCGTTAAAGTTAACGGATTGATTTGATGGCAATGGGTTTTTGTGTTAATTTATAGCATCTTTATGAAATTTTGCTAGATTTAATAAGCTAAGGGTAAATTAGTACAATTAACTCTTTTTAAGTCCCGACACTTTTTTATATCGGGTGAGTATTTTTAGCCTCGGGACCTATCCCGACACTTACTTATTTTTTATTAACTAAAGTAAAAATAATAATAATAATAATAAATCATCCTAACACTCATTTAGTCATTCTTGAGTCCCAAGTCTCGACACTCTATCTCCTATTTTTATTTTTATTTTATAGTTTATGTCGGGTCAGGATGATCTAAGTATTTTTTAGCACTCCCTGTACCAACACTTATTATTATTATTATTATTTTGAACTAATGGTGTATTTACTAATTAAGAATCTCATCCAAAGAATCGGAATTAAGTTCCTAATTTTGAATTACCGTGTTTACTAATGTTTTGGAGAATTATGTTCCGTGGACCCCATCAATAAATCAGGAATTAAGTTCCTGAAAGAAGGGGAACTTGATTCCCCTCAGACACCCTAGGAATCAAGTTCCCTTTCTTGATTACAAGGGGAATTCATGTATCTTACTAAACTATCCTCACATAAAATTAATAAAAAAAAAACAATTGTACATATATTTTTTTCATTAATATCTCATATGAAATTATGTTGTAATAATAATAATAATAATAATAATAATAATAATAATAATAATAATGAACTGCAAATACCTTGAATTTGGTATGTATATATAAATGATTTTATTAGGAAAATAAAAAAGTTTGATATAAAAATAAAAACATAATCATGAAAAAGAAAAAAAAAAAAACTGTGAACTATCTTATACTGACTTCTTGCAAACGTTGCATGGTGTTTATATATATATATATATATAGTGAATAAATAAATAAATAAAGGAATAAGAAAATAACATGCCTTCATCATGGAAGACATAAGTTTGTATTTTTTTTTTCTACCTACATTTCAGTTTTTATCCTATTAAAATTGATATATATATATATAGCTCTATTTTGTATATAAGGGTATTTTTGTAATCAACTTTGTACAATTTTGATTCTATTTCTAATTCTTCAAAATTAGTAAACACTGGAATTGAATTTAGTAACTTAATTCTAATTCCCCTCCATTCTTTTTCCAGTGGAACTTGATTCCGATTCATTTTATTCCCAATTAGTAAACGTGCCCTAAAGTAATTTTTTTTTGAAAAAATGAATCTCGACACTCATTTTTGAGTCCCAATTCCCGACACTTTATCTCCTCTTTTTTAGGCAATTACCAATTAAGTCCTGGATTTTTTTAAAAAAATTTCAAGTTGTTTGCAATTTTTATAAAAGTGACCAAATTGGTTTTTACATTTTCCCAAGTGCCAAATTAGTCCCCTAACTAAGTTTCGTCAATCAACTTTAACTGTGTAGAAGTAAAATCGTACTTTACTCCTAAAAATATAATAATGACACATGCACAGTTTTTTTATTTTTAACACATGTATATATTGTTTATTTTATTTTTGGCCTTTGATTTTTGAATAATTTTGATAACAGTTCTTGTATAATATTAAAAAAAATAATTATATAAAAATGGTAAAAGACTAAACTGAGAATGAATGGTAACTAAGGGTATAATTGACATTGTCTTATTAAAATATTTTTAGAATATTTTAATTAAAAATACAAATAATGTTTCATTAATAACATTTTTGGATTTTGTTGTAATTATAATGGTGAATTTAATGTATAAAAGAAAAAAATAACTTTGCTCTAATATGACAAATAAATTATATTTACGTATTTTAACTAAAATTGTTAAAATCAACTATTATATTTAATATTGTTAAACCGTTAGAGGAACCAATTTGGTCACTTCTAAAAAGAGAAAGACTAATTTGACATTTGGAAAAAATGTGAGGACTAATTTGGTCACTTTTATAAAAGTCATAAAAAATTTGGAATTTAAAAAAATCCAAGACCAAATTTATAATTGCCTTTTTTTTTTTTTTTTTTTTAATAGAGTTTATGTTGGGTCAGGTGACCCGAGTATTTTTTAACTTTGGAATAGGCTGTGATTGTGGGTTGAGACTTGAGAGAGACTTTTAACAAGTGAAGTTTTCAAATTTTTGTTTCGTTTTTCTTTTGATGGTTTTTTATATGTCATTTGTGATATTGTATATATCTTCAATGATATCTCTTGCATCAAATTTTTAAATTTTAAATTAAAAACCTTCAATATATTTTAGATTTTCTTCTCATTTACTTATTACAAGGGCAATTTATATGGTTTTACTAAAATATCCTCATATAAAATTAATAAAAAAAAAAAACTGTGTATATATTTTCTCATTAATATCTCATTAATTAAGAACACGTTTCTCAAATGCTTTTCTATTTAGTGGATTAATACATAATTTGTTTTGCAGATGGTGATGAGAACATTTTTGCTCAACCCCCTTCAAGGGAGGTAAGCATTACCCCGGACAAATTTACCCCTTCCATAGACACATGTCATCCATGCAGGAGAGGGGTAATGCTTACCCCCCTTGTAGGGGGTGAGCAAAAATGGAGTCGGTGCTGGTGGCAAGAGAGATGGTAGGTAATTAATTAATCATCAAGATTCACTAGGATGTTTCTCAAATGAAGAATGCTCCTCTGTACATATATATATATATATAGAGGAAATTGCAAGAAATGATCAAAAAATTTATGGATTTATTGTTTTTATCCAAAAGTTTATTTTTTATTATATTTGTCATCTTTGGGCTTGAATTACCAAAATTGACCTATATTTTGTTTTAATTGCCCAAAATTTTCCCAAAATTTCCCACCCATATTTCCCCTCTCTTCGGTCTTGAACCCACATTTCTCTCAACATTTCAAAATCAAAAATATCTCTCTCTCTCTCTCTGAAAATTTCAAAGTCAATTCTCTCTCGTGGCTCTCTCTTCGGCGACCATCATCCATCGACGCCTCTATCTTCGTCTCTCTTCAACTGAAACCTAGCGACATCTTCTTCTCTCTCTTCGTCTCTCTCTTCAACCAGAGCCCAGAAGATTGAAAACCCGGAATACGTCTCTCTCTCTCTCTCTCTCCTGAAATTTCGAGTAAGCTTCTTTGATTTTATTTTTTATTTTTGTTCCATTTTCGTTTTTTCAACAAAGCCTAGACTTTCCTTCCTATTCTCGTCCTACAACTAAGGTTTTTATTATTATTTCATTTTATTTTGGTTTAAATAGTATCATTCAATGTTTGTGTTTTCATCTTCTAAAAATCCCAAATTTCATGCAGAATTCAAGCTTCTTTGGCACCCGGGTCTCGCTCGCTCGGTGCCGGAATCTGGTGCAGCACAGCTCATGTAGTTCCTTGCTGGTTCGAACTCCTGGCGTCACGAGCAGATGTGGTTGGTTTTTTTTTTGGAAGAATAATTAGTTGTTTCTTCAATTTGATTTGTGCAAATAATGCTTGTTTGGTTGTTAAAGATCAATTAAGAACAGCCTCTTCGTATTGTTTCAGTGAAATTTGGGAATGTTTTTTGTTTTTTATTAATATATTTATATAGTTTGAGAAATATTCTTACATTTTATATAGGGCACGGTTTGTGTTGGCACTCGACACTCGATAAGTATGAAAAAATTGAGGAAAAAAATCAAATTTATGAATTATGATTTCAAGACAATGGAAATTATGCATTGATGTCTTGGGAGTAAAAAAAAATAGTTTTGGATTCTTAACATGTATATTTGATCTTATCCGGTAGTTTTTTATTTGGTTTTTGGTTGATGCTTTGCTGAATCTGTAAAGGATTTCTTCGGTTTTGTACTGGTTACAGTTGTAAAGGCTGTGGCTACACCCCGATTTAGTTTGTGATATTGTGTTCAAAGCAATAATTAATTATAGGAGCAATGTTGAAATATTCATTCTTTTTCAAGGTTATATGTTTGGAGGTTTCTTTGCAACTTTTCTGTGTGTTCACATTCTTTGAAGGTAAATATCTTCACTATAAGCTAATGGGTTGTCTTGTTTGTAGTTTAATCACTACCAGCTTTTATAATTTGTTTTTATTTTATATTTATTTATATTCTTGACTGTTTATCTCGTGTTTTTGAAATCGGGTTTGTTTGTGAGCCTAAAAGTCCTAAGATTTAATGTAATGTTGTGAGATTTATCATTTATGACTTTGGCTTTTGCTTTATAGACACAAATTTTTAGCTTTCTAATGGGTTATATTATGAATATTTTATTGGAGTTCTTTTCATTTTATTGCTTGAATTGATTTTTCCATATTCATCTCTATGTTTAGCAGGTTTTGGATTGTTTCTTCATCCAATTCTAGCATTAGTTACCTGTGTAATAGTACGGTGAATGCAATTTCTTTGTTGGCAATTTCTTTTGATCTATACCTACACACTACTCCATTGTTCTTCAATTATACATTTATCTTATTGTGTAGATAATAAAAATGTGGAATTAGTTAGTTTAAGCAATAAACACTGTTCTCTTAGTATTGTTTAAACACAAAGCAAGATATAATAGAAAATTTGAATGTTATAAACTCTTGCATCAAGTCCCATTTTTATGAACTCTTTTTTTTTTTTTTTCCGTGTAGTTTTCATTGTAGTGATTTTCCTTATACCTTTGAACTTAGATGATTGGTTATCTAAAACCTTCCATTTCTATTGATTGCTTATATATTATTAATAGCTATTGTTGACATAGATCATAGATGTTGTAGATGACAAGGTTTTTAGAGAATATGCTACTAGAAAAGTATAAGCATGACTTTCTTTGCAAATGTTATTCTCAGGGCATGGTAAATTTGAAACTCTTGGAGCTCTTGAAATCTCCTATATGCTGTTCGCAACAGCTGGTGGTATAGGATGGCATGTTTTAGACCTTTTGCTTGTACCGCTTCTTTCCCCCTCTCTTCACACTTGTAGTGTTCCTCAACGTCATTCCATTTACTGAAAGTTTGTTTTACATGTAGGCTTTATTGGATAACAAAGCGAGCTGGGGAAAGACAAGGCAGTGGACTGATCAAAGCAAATGCATGGCATCATCGTTCTAATGCCATTTCATCTATAGATATGGAACCGAACGATGTTCTTGAAGGAGGAGTAAGATGACTAAAAGGAGGGATACATGATTCATAGGAACTTCTTATTGTTAACTTGTACATGCCTCCAAACACATAATGTAATGATGAGTAATTTATTATACCACACACATTCCAAGTGTAAATAATGTAATTCCGAGTAATTTATACAATATATTGAAGTTCTTCTAACTTTTCTATTTTTATGTGATTACACTATAGAGAAATGTCCGTTGACATCGGAAGTCGGTGGTACAACTTAGGTATTAGCAATGATATTTTGATTCTTATATGTATTTCATATTGTAGACTTTATTCAGTTAGATTCCAATATTGAATGAATTTATTTTGAAGACCAAATTCTAGTATTGAATGAATTTATTTCAGTGATCAAATTTTAGTATTGTTACATGCCAGTTGAATTTTATATTACATACCAGTTTAATTTTAAGTTACCTGCCAGCTGGTTGTGAAGTTACATGCCAGATCAAATTGAAATTACATGCCAGTGTCGGTTCTTAAGTTACATGCTAGATCAAATTGAAGTTACATGCTAGTTGGTTGTGAAGTTACATGTCAATTGATTTTCAAGTTACATGCCAATTGAATTTTAAGTTACATGACATATCAAATTGAAGTTACATGCCAGTGTCGGTTCTTAAGTTACATGCCAGATCAAATTGAAGTTACATGCCAGTTGGTTGTGAAGTTACATGCCATTTGATTTTCAAGTCACATGCTAGTTGATTTTCAAGTTACATGTCAATTGATTTTCAAGTTACATGCTAGTTCAATTTCAAGTTACATGCGAATTGAGTACCAACTATTCGGAGTTACATGTCTTTCAAGTTACATGTTAGTTATATTCGAACTTATATATCACTATCAAATTGGAGTTACATGTCAAGTTTGTTTCAAGTTATATGCCAGTTGATTTTTAAGTTACATGCCAGTATATTTTTAAGTTACATACCAATTGATTCTTAAGTTACATGATAGTGTATTTTTAAGTTACATACCAGTATATTTTTAAGTTATGTTACATGCCAGTGTATTTTTAAGTTATATGTCAATGTTGCTTGGCCTGACAAACAGGGTCACAAAACAAATCAAAAACCTACCATAACCATAAGAGAAAAATAAAGAAAAATATAATACCATGTTTATACATCCAAATGTGAAACTTCATAGTATGAGTTCTACCAAGTATGCCAATTTAACAGGTTTTTGCTAGAATTGAAACGAGGATATATACAATTTCATGTCCGCGCCTTCCTTTACTTCTTTAAATACAATGTTTGGTAATATACAACTGAAAGAATCTAGGTGACAATCCATTAAAGTTGGCTTCAATCCTTGCCAATTCCATATTCACTTGAGCAAAGTGAACCACACCAAAAATGCATGCTGCCCCTACTACTGATAAAAGTGAAAGAGTAGCTAAAACTCCAAAATGTGAGACATCATTTGCAATTATTGCAACTCCTAACATTGCACACTCAACTAGACTTGCAACTGAAATTTCTGTCGTGCCTATAAGATTTGCTTTTGATGATGGGATCCCGGTTTGAAGAATTTGTGCTCCCACATCATATGACATATGTCCCAATCTTGACAATACTTGCATTAGAAGTGCATCGAATTTCATTCATGGAAACAGTGAACAAAAAACATGGAGCATATCAAAAGACATAAAATTACATGGAATTAAATTACAATTCACTCAAACAAGAATTCAGGGCCCATCCCTTCTTTCTCATATTCTCGATGGAAATTTATTACTGGAGAAGTCTCTTATACATTAGTCATGTTTGCATGGATAAGCTAACACATCCAAAGCCACTACAGACATCTTCTCGAAATATTGATGGGTTCTTCAACGGCTTAATTGAATCCTTGTCTATTTTACCTTACATAATTGAAAATTAATTAACAGATTCATGACTTAATTCACTTGTATAATCGGCTAAGCAAATCACTGATTAGACTCCTTACAGATACTATGCAGTACAATTGCCTGTAAAATATTAGTCTATAGTTAAAGTTAATGAAGTTTCTAAAATAAAAAAAAAAGTTAAAGATAATGACACTCACAATTAAACACAAGAACATGAAAAGTTGGCTCTTCTGTGACAAAAATCTACTCCAATATATAGCAACTGCCATGGTGAGGAGTGAAGCTTGAAGTATCAATTCAACTGCTCCAGCCTGGTAAATGATAAGAAAATGAAGGTCCATAAGTTCTAGAATAAGAAATTCTTGTAGACTGGTAACATGAAAAACAAACATAAGTAGCAACCTTCAAAATGCCAAATCGCCGAACCAAGTTTGCAGATAAGAACGTTGCTGCAACACCCATAAAAGCACATAGCCCACTAAAAGTGCATTACAATGTATGAATTAATTGAGGTGGTTCACTAGTTGAAAATAGCCTAAATTGCCTACCATTAACAGTTACTGCATTAACACAACCCTCACACTTCATGTCCACCATGTTACACAAATCTAAATCAAAATAAGAGTTTTCAAAATTACCAGACCATAGACCAGAGGTGTGCGACAGCGAGATGTATTCGATGGCGAGAGGTGCGCGACAGCCAGAGGTGAGCGACGGCTAGAGGTGCGGCGACGGCGACAGTTGCGCGACTATGAGAAGTGCGGCAACGGAGAGAGGTTAGGCGACGGCGTGAGGTTTAGCGACAAAGTGAGGTGCTACTTCGGCGAGACGTGCGACGGTTTCGGCGATAGCAGTAACAACAACGGCGGTTTTTTTTTTTTTTTGGTTCTTCTCTTCCTTTCTCTCTCTTCTCTTTCTTGTTTTTTTTTTTTCAATTTCAAATTCGATCTCTTCCCACTGACTTCTTTTCTATTTTTTTTTTTTTAATTTCAAATTCAGGGATATTGTTGTCCAAAAGTGGTCAAAATTGACAAAAACAATAAAAAATAAATTTGTGGCTAAAAACAATAAATCCATAAATTTTTTGGCTCTTTATGAATTCACCCCTATATATATATACAGTTTCATTCCTATCAGGATATCCTTATATAACTTTATCAGGGTATTTATCAGGATATTGAATGTGAGTCACTCATTTATAAAAGTGATTTGACAAGTGCATACATACCAAATCAAAGTATATAAAACGAATGACTCACATTCAATGTCCTTATATAATTATATCAGGCCATCTTCATAGAAAAATTTCCGTATATATATATATATATATACAGGCTACAACAGCATCACCAAAACTGGTTAATTACAAAGAGTCAGCTGCAAATTGTCATTGAAATGATGATTGCATCTCTCAAGGTTTCTGTGGAGAATGGAGATTGATCAACTCCTACATGTGTTAAATATATATGTTAAATTCTTCTTTCTTTAATAATAACTATCTCCAACCTTGTCCAAATTTACTTAAATTTGAATTATGTTTGTGTGAATATTATAAATTTTAATATTTTATTTTTTTAAAATGTTAAGATGAATCTAATTATCGGTTAATCTAATTTTAAATTTACAAACTAACAATATTATTTAATGAAAAGTTAATTTTATTTTTTTGGTTTTTAATTATTTATTCTTTTGTTTCTAACTTCTAAGTTCACACAAAACATTATTAACAATTAGTGTTATAAGAGTTTTGATTACATTAAACGAGAGATGAGACGAGGAGATTACAATTTCTAACATATATAGGTACGTACTATTAGCTGTATGTGAAGCTCCAGTGGTGGCAAGACTGATGCTTATGAGCATATACATACAAATTTCTCGACACATATTGCACTATCATGCATTCTCATGTCTCAACTTATCTAAATTGTTCACTTCAAAGAAATGTTGATCGCTGGAGATACTCTAAACCTGCCCCAGATCATGAGTCAATTTGTTAGAGATAATACAAGGTTGCAAAATCATGTTGGTCGTCTATCAGGTGATCAACCATCGGCTCACTCAACAAATAAATTAACCAATTTAGGAGCTTTGCTACAATGTTAGCTTATCTAGTAAACACATATCGAACAGAGCAATGAAGTTTGCTCGATCGGTTCTTTGAAGTTTTAGCTTAGGCATTTTAACAAACAATTGGCTGATTTTATCAAATACTTGTTCATTTTACAATTACACCTGACTTTACAAATGATTTACATCATAACATAGTTATGTAAATGTAGACTTGGCAAGGTTCCGGTTTCAACCGTGGAACCGGAAAAACCGGAACCGGAACCGGTTTTTCGGTTCCGGTTCTAATGTTTAACGAACCATCCTGGAACCGGTGGTTCCGGTTCGGTTCAAACCAGCCGGTTTTTTTTTTTTTTTTTTTTGGACCGTTGAGCCGTTGAGGCCCAACGTCATGCTGACGTCAGCATACCATTGGGCCTCAATGGCCACCCCTTTATTTATTATTTTTTATTTATTTATTTATTTTTATAAATACCCCTCCTTCCATTTCATTTTTTCTCACAATCTCACACTAATTTCTTATTTTCCTCTTATTTCTATTTCTCTCTATTTTCAATTCTCTAAATCTCTAATTCTAAATTTCTAATTTTTATTTTAAGTTTCATTGTCTCAATACTCAACTTTCAAGTCTCCAACACTCTCCAACTCTCCAAGACTCCACGACTCCAAGTTTCCAATGTTTTTATTATTTATTTAATTTTACAATTTTTTTTTATTTGCAAGTAATTTTATTTCCAATAAATTTTATTTGCAATTAATTTTATTTTCAATATATTTTATTTGCAATTAATTTTATTTAAAATGTATCTTATTTCTAATTTATTTAATTTCTGAATAACCAATTACTATTTAGTATTTACTAAATACTAAGTTTCCAATTTCATTTATTTGTAATTTATCTTATTTCTAGTTACTACTTAGTACTTACTATAATAGTACTTAGTACTTACTAGTTACTACTAATCTACTATTATAGTATTATATTATTATAAAATATAGATTTATACTTTATAGTATTATTCTTCTAAGTTCTAAGTTTTCAATTATTTATTTCAGATTTTCAGTATTTCTCTAGTCTCAAATTTATTCCGTCCAATCCAATGGCAAGTGGTGGAAATGGAAGGGGTCATGGTCATGACGATTCTAGACGTTCGATTTCGATGAAAGGTAAGGGTCAAATGGTCGATAATCTCGGTTATAACGACACCACATATCACGATTATCTGCAACGCCAGGCCTAGGTAGGGCCTATGCTGAAGACCTAGGCCTAAACATTTCTACTCCCCCTTTAATAATTTCAGAACCCGATCATAATGCCACCTCCGGCCCTAATTTGACAAGCCTGATATTGATACACCTCCGGATTATGATTTTGATCCACCGGAAGCAAATGAGGACGAACCGGATCCGAAGTAGAGCAAATCTGATCTATTCGTCAAACATATGAAGAAAGTTAGGCAAGAAGATGGAAGCTATGTAGCGGCTTGCAATTATTGCAATAAAGTATATAAGTGGTCCAAATCCGGAAGATATGGCACTTGTCGGAAGCATATTCAAACTAAACATCCAGAAGTAGAGACCAGATCGAGGTCACAAACACAAATTCTCAGGTACGCTACTCCTAACTAACAATTATTTCGTTATACTGATGAACAAAATAGGGAAGAATTAGCTAGAATGGTAGCAGTAGAACACTTATCATTCAGTTTTGGTGAAAGAGTTGGTTTTATTACTTATTGTCGACGAGCATTAAACCCTGCTACATGTCGTGTTCCTAGATCCATTCTTATATATACACTTGAAAAGATTTATGTAAAAAAAAAAAAAAGTTAGAAACATTTTTTGAAAAATATAACGGTCGTGTTTCCATATGTGCCGACATATGGACTGACCATTGGCGATCACATTCATACTTGGGTGTCACTTCCATTTTATGGATGATGCATGGAATATCCAAAAAAGAATTCTTGCATTTAGAGTTTTTGATGATTCACACACTGCTCAAAATATTGTTAGAATGCTTAGAATTATTTTTTCAGAGTATAAAATTGAGAACAAAATTTTTACAATTGGTTTTGATAATGCTTCTAGCAATACTGCTGCTATTCCATCTTTAATTAATTTATGCAAACCATTTGTTGGTGGTGCATTTTTTCATCAAAGATGTGCATGCCATGTTTTAAATTTATGTGTTCAAAAAGGATTAGAAATTCTTGATCATTTTATTCTACCTATTAAACAAGCCCTTTAGTTTTTATGGAAACATTCTTCTATAATGAATGCATGGGTAAAATATTGTAAACAAAATGGTAGACGTGCCGTTAGATTTGCTCGTGATGTTCCAACACGTTGGAATTCTACTTATAAATCGCTTGCTCAAAGTTACAAGTATAGAGATTTATTAGTTTCTTTTATTCAATTTCATGTTATTGACATTCAACTTTATAAATCTCATTGGGATGCTTGTTATAATGTTTTCACTTTGTTAAAAGTTTTTCATACTGTTACAACAAATTTATTTGGTGTTTATTATCCTACAACTCATTTATTTATTATTGAAAGTCTAAATATTGCTGGTGCATTTGCTTATTGTGAATCCGACATAGAAATAGGGGAAGCCGTTAGTGCTATGAAGGAAAAATAGTTACGTTATTATCATGAGTTGCCAGATATTTATTTGATTGCCATAATTTTTGATCCACGTTGTAAATTACAAAAAATTTGTTACTATCTTAATGGTTATTATGGCCTTCAAGGTTTAAACATAGAATATAATGTTAATCCATGTTATGATAGAATTAAGAAATTATTGTATTCTTTATATGATGAATATCTTTCAGTTTATGGATCCTCACTTAACTTAGATGTTATACAAACACAAACTGCACATCTCACATCATCATCCTCCGTATTTTTGAATTTAGGATATAGTCTATTATCAAAAAAAAAACTAAAAAACCTAGATCTTCTTCTTCATCAAGCATTGACAAGTATTCTAAACTTGAATCTTATCTAAATGATTCTTATGAGTTTATAGAAGATACGTCAGAGAAACAATTTGATATATTACAATATTGGAAAGAGTACGCAAAGTACTATCCAATCATGACTATCATAACCAAAAATATTTTTTCAACACCAGTTTCTACAATGGCGGTGGAACAAGGGTTCAGCACCGGGGGGAATATCTTGGATGAAAGACGTTCATGCTTGACTCCGAAAGCACTCCAGATATAGGTTTGTGTGGATGATTGGATAAAGGCGCAATATAGACAACAAGAAATCGAATATGAGATAACATACGATTTCTTCAAAGATGACGAACATGAAAGTGGAGAGACAAGTACAACGGGCCCGCAATAGAAGATGTGGATCACGTATTCACGTCATCACAAGTCCATGTCATCAACAAACATGCAATAAAAGGTAAGAGAACTACGTGACCTTTGATTCCTCTAAACCCCCCAAGAGGATACATAGGCAACTTAATTGTAGTGAAAATTAAGTGTAAGGTTAATAACTTTACATTTTTTTTTTTAATTTAATTTTATAATTTATCATTTATTTATTTTATGTTATTTTCGAACTTCGGGTGACCTAATTCCCAAATATCCAATGAAATGTAATATGTAATTTATAATTTGACATTTTGTTTATTTTATTTTAATTTCCTTTTGTAATTTGTATTTTGTAATTTGTTTATTTTGTAATTTGTCATTTATATATTTTATTTTATTTTATTATTTAAAATTACATTACAAGTTTACAATTTAGAAGTCTTTTTTTTTTAAATTTAAATTAAAAAAAAAAAAAAAAAAAAAAAACCTGTTCAGAACCGCCGGTTCCGTAAAAACCGGAACCGAACCAAACCGGAACCTTGCCACCACTATGTAAATGTATTCAAATAACATGTTACAAAATTGTTGAAAGGAATCAAAAATCTGAAAACCTACTTCTCCAACGGTCATCTAGGTATTAATTCACTAATTGAAGTGCTTGTTTGGTTGAGTTTTCTACTACCTCAAAGGTCTACAAGGTCTTCAATATAGCCTCCAATAATTGTGTCAAAGCGCATCCACCCAAACACGGCAATCAAAATAATTCATCACATAAATGTTGTCATAAACTTGTGCAGCGAGTGTAGTCTTCCCATAACCACCGTGCGCAACAATTGCAATTGAGGAAAGCAAAGGTTCTCCCTCTATCAGAAAATCTAGCAACATCTCCGTATCATCCTCTCGACCCACCATGCGAGGCTTCTTGTTTCTGATTTGCCTCTCTCTATTCTTCACTGCCCCTGAAGATGAACAAGAATTGCTGAATAGAGCTTGAATTGATGTGCAGCTTTGCTCCAGCGGGCAACGTTCCTTCTTCAGGATATACAGCTAACAGCCTTGTAAGCCTCTGTGAAAATAGCATTGCTTCCATTTTTCTCTCTCTGTAACTTAATAACTTGATGTTATGTTTATGAACAACAAATTTAGTCGATCCAGTAATGTACATCTTTTTATTTATTTATTTTTTCCTCCTTCTAACAATTGAATTTGAATGGTAGACAGTCAGACAGGCATGACCGCATGATGGGTTTGTCTGCCACATGCAATCAGTGATTACTAACATGACACTGATCGGAATGGAATCTATAACAGTGAATATATAGAGGAAAATTTTCTTTTGGAGTAATTGCACAAAACTCCTCTGAGTTTAAGCAAAATTACACAAAACTCCTCTAGTATTGGTTGACTTCCGTTGAAATTAACTTTGACGAAACTTTTAGGATAAAATGACTTTAATGCCTCTATTTGTATTATTTTATAACATAAAATAAATAATTAAATAAATGTTATATGATAAAAATTTAAAATTTTATTAAAAATAATAAGAATAATGCTATTATTTTTTATAGATATTTATCACCGTTTTCAGAGATATATATTATATAAAATATAATAAAAATATTGAGGATAATGTTGTTATTATTTTTTTCCGGTTAATTGCAAAGCATCCTCAACATTTTTATTATATATTACATATTATATCTCTGAAAATTGGTGATGAATATCTTAAAAAATAATAATAATAACATTATATGCATTATTTTTATTACAAATGATTTTATTATATAATATTTATTTGATTATTTATTTTAGGTTTTAAAAGAATACAAATAGGGGCATTAAAGTCATTTTACTCTAAAAATTTGGTCAAACGTTAAGTTTAACAGAAGTCAACCATTGTTAAAGGAGGTTTGTGTAATTTTAAGCAAAAGATCCATGTAGCTGCAATTAGGCTTAAACTTAAGGGAGGTTTGTGCCATTACTCCTTTTCTTTTCGCAAATCGTCTAGTTTCATACATGTATGCACACATGCACATTTGCACAAAGAGTTACGGTATTTACATCTTTAGAAAATCGTATGTACACCCATTTTTGTATGCATATCTCATTAAATTTTTAAAAATGCTATAATTTGTGAGTGCACACGTTACATATTACCAAAAATATCCTTTTATTTTAACTTTTTTATTAAATATTAAACTAATAGAATATTACTCTTTCAAAGAAAAAAAATACAACTAATAGATTATTATAAGAATTGAAACGGTGACAGAACCATGGGATTGGGATTGTCATTGCTGTTTAATCATTTCTGTTTACTGAAAGGCAATTCCTTTCATGCATACCTAGAGAATCAATTCACTTAAACAATGATGAATTGATAAATAAATCATAAAAATAGAGGCATGTATCCAGTACTAGAGAAGAAGCAAAGTAATGGTGAGCAAAATGGGTGAAGCGGTGAGCAACAAGCAAACAAACAAGTGATATTGAAGAACTGGTTTGATTTGCTTGAAAGTTGAACAAGGATCTAATGTTGTTATTGTTAAGAATCTTTGCTTGTTCTACTCACCTACCTATGTAACCACTTCAAACACAACAAACCATTTTTTTTTTTATTCTTTATTTGGGTATTTTATTAACTTTAATTTTTGTTTTTGTAAGTGCGGTTTGTGAAATTAATATGTTTAATATATTTAATATTTTTAATAGTTTTATTTAAGGGAGAGAGAAAGATTACAAGAGATAAAATCTCTAAGAAAAGAAAAATAATGAAAACTGAAACTTGCCTTTGATAGACCCAAGTAATCTTTATATAGGAAGATTAACCCGGGTTATAAGATAAAGTAACCCTTGGTTGACTCAACCATGGTTAACTACATAATCGTTACATTTGAATCATTGTCCTACACTATTATAACTTTTGAATCATGGCTGTCTAGGGAATAATGTATGATACTATTTATGAATAGTAATGTGTTTGGGACCCTTTGGTTGTCTTCTTGTGCCGACATTAGGTTGGGGAGATAAGCACTGGGTCATGGTCATGATTGTCGAGATAAGTGCTAAGTCATGGGCATGATTGTCAATAGTAGATTCTATGTTCCCTAAGGATAAGTCTGGTGAATCTGATGAGACAAAAGCCTCTGATATTGTGATAAGTCATGCCCGAAGTAACTGTTTGCCACAGTAGGGTCATCCTCATCGAGAATATCATCATCATCTTGATCCTCTGATTTTGAGTCCTTCTAGGACATGCTTGTCATCGTCTTTTTCATTTCTTCTGCTATTTTCATAAGTTCTTTAGAAGTGTTGGCAGCAGCAATTCTAGCCTGGTTTTGGGATTTGGCCATTAAGAATTGAGATTGGTCATATGATTTGTTGTAGAGGGTAAGGTTATCAGTGAACCATTTAGCAACCCCATCTTTGACATGATCCGCAATGTTCATGCTGCTCCACCATTTGATATTTGTTTGACGGCCAAAATAAGGGATATTGACGTTTCCAATCAATTTGTCTTTGATCACATATTCGAGCATCAAAATTCATATTAGATTAAAATGCTTGAAGAAGAGCAATATGTCTGGGATGAAATCCCATTCAGCTAATTTAGAAAGATAAGTCGTCCAATAATTATATCCCTCCTTGATGATTTGTGGGAGGAAATCGATGGTCGGACCATATTTGTCCCACCACTTAAGAAACCAAAATGGGATTTGAAGTGGAAAATCTTTGTCAAAATAAATGAACCAGGACAAAGAGTTGCCTGGGTTTTGGCTATATAAAACTTTTGTCCATGCATCTATGTAGTCCTAGTAGGGGTATTCAAAGACATGGAATGGTTTAGAAAACCTGTTTTTTTTTTTTTTTTTTTCTATTTGGATCATCACCTCATTGGTCCAAAGTAATAATTTTGCAAAACTTTATTTTTCTAAAGATAAATTTTTCTTTATCTGTTTTGTCAAAAACATTTGAGATGTAAATATAGTCTGTGTCGACCAAAATGAATTCATAGAATATATGTTGTTTTGATAAGTCTCCAGGGATCCTGCAAAACAGGGGATCAATGATTGCATTCGCGAGTTTCTTAGGTTCCTTGAAATAGTGGTCAAGCAATAATGGTGTTTCCATCCAAAAATATCTGTCAAAAAATGATTTGGCTAGATAAGGATAATTCTGGCTGCTGATCTTGTGGAGACTAGTGACAGCTTGGTTTGCCTTGTTGTGATAGTTTTGTCTTGTCTAGATGGATGAGGGTTGATATGAGAGGATGTAATGGTCTTGAACGATGGAGATTCTGATTTTAGTGGAGAATAGTTGTTAGATATCTGAATTTGGGCTAGTTATATTTGGCATGGGAGATGATGATGATCTTGGGATAAAGCCATGTGTTTTGGGAGTGCCAGGCTAGGATAAGAGTGTTAATGCATATTTGTCTTTGTTACTAGGCTTTGGGCCTTGAATGTTTGGGGCTAGTTTGTTGTTTTCTTGATAGGTCAGTACAACTTGGTTATTGCCTTGATAAGTCGTAATAAGTCTATTGTCGGGCAATAAGTCAGATGATAAGTCTGTATTATTGGGCCTTGGACATATATATAGTCTTTCTATTGTCAGTTCGTTTTAGATCAAGACAAAGAATGTGGACCACAGATTATGGAGAAGTTTTGATAAGTGTATACACTTTGAGTCAAAGTATGTAAATCTAATGGTCCACATTGTTCGTCCTGATATAAAATATATCATGATGAACTGACAATAGAGAAATTGTATATATATATATGCCCAACAATTAGGAGTTGTTGGGAAATCCACTCCAATCTATGGGTAAGACCCAAATGGAGTTCTATAAATGGCTCTAGTTTGATGGGACCCACGTTTAGGGCTTGTTTTTTGGATTCCATTTGGCCCCATTGTGCCCTCCCATAAGATCCAAATAAAAGTGGGTCTTCTAAGAGCATCCACAATGGTGGAGACCCAAACACAAGATCCATTTGTACCACATCAACAAATATGGGTCATTTTTAAAATAAAATAAAAATAGGTCTTCCCATTTGGGTTCTATACATTTGGGTCTTTTTTCCCCACAATGGGGCTAAATTGAAAAAGACAAAGTGAATCCATTTTTTTTTTCTTTTTTCCAAACAATCATTGCTCTTCTTTAATATATATATATATTAATAAATAAATTATATAATATATTTTAAATATCAACACTATCGATAATTATTTAACAAATTATAATTAATTTAAAACAATTTAATAATTTAAAATTATCACAACTGAATTACATCAACAACAAAAATAAATATTTAAAACAAAATATTGTCTACGATCGACTGCCACCAAAACCACCATCACCATTTTTTCTAATTATACCTCTTTGTCGCTGTATTAGCCAAATTCTTGCTTCATCTGAGGGCAATAAGTTTGGATCGCAAAACATAATTTTTGATTCAAAATTTTTTTCATCTATTATTCGTTGATTTTCCCTCTCTACAAGGTCTTTTCCCATAAATTAATTTTTTTCTTCCATCTCACGAACAAAATTTATTTTTCTTTCTTCTGAGGCCACCTTCAACACTACATCAGATTCATATAATTCGTTACTCCTAGCCTCATATCCGAGAATATCCTCAGATAACAAATTTATGTTATAAGGCTTTACTTTATGTTTTCTTGCTTTTGACGTTTTACGTCCAGGGGGACATTCAAGTCTTCAGATTGACTAAACGGTGAACCATCATCACTAAGGTTGACTGAACTCGGCAATGAATGTCCATGGGGTGATCTCTACACTCATTGGCACCTGAATTTTCTAAGTTCAGTTCAAAAAGATAGTTATTAGTATCACCCTTATGTTGTCGTCCTTTCACACCTTCCACGTAATGATACCACTCTGCAGTGTTATTCACAATAGCCCAACATGCTTCCAATCTAAATGGTTTACCGTTTCTTAGAAGATGTGTTTTGCTGCAATTTCCTATCATAACAAAATAAAAAGAATTGTGAAGATGTATTACAAATTTATGTAAAACAGTATATGCGATTGAAAAATTTTAAAGTGTCACTTACATTGTCTTCTACATTTAAACCACTAGCATAAGCCATTTGAACACACAATATGTAAGCAGAATGTTTATTTAGATCCAACTGAATCGTTTTGAACAGACTATTCAAAACAGATATTGTACGAGTCGTTTTAATATTTGACCATAATAAATCTTGTTTTTGATTAGTGCCAATAATCGCATCCTCAGATACGCACAACTATGCCTTGCATAATGCTTCATCCTCAAGTGGTTGCCAATTCTTGCAACTTTCCCTTGTAGTTCTTTGTCTTGCTAATGACAAATTTTGTTGTGCCGGTGTAGTTTCTTTTAGAGTGGGAGTTTATTAAAACTCAGTGAATGGAGGTGTCTAATTAAATGAGCTTGTCCCATCAGTTAGTGTGTAACCATATGGCGGAATGGATGCATCTTCGTTGTAGCCATGTGAGTTTTCATGCCCATAGTTGTAGTAATTGTTGTTATCCATCGAAGAATATATGTGAGCAAAAACATTTAGCTCATGCTTTATTATATAGGATATGGATACAACGACTACAAAGGACAAGTAATGACTAGAACTAATTTCAAATTGTCATGTCCCAACGGTCAAAAGCATGTGCAATATAATGATGCTTTCTTTGACAAAAACATGTACATAGCTTACTTCCAAGAAAATTGTTTTTTTAATACATTTCGTTCACATAATTTTATAACATTTCACACCATGTACCAACAACTACTTTTATGATGGCAAAAGCATGTAGAATATAATAATGCTTTCTTTGACAAAAGCATGAACACAACATGAAGACAAAAATATTTTATTTTAATACATTTCTTTCATATAATTTTATTACATTTCATGCTAAGTACCAACGGCTACTTTTCTGATGACAATCATGTCCTATATAATAATGCTTTCTTTGATAACAACATGTACACAACATACTTCAATGTGCACATCAAGCTTTAACGGCTACTTTTCGAAGAACTCTATAAATATTCATTATTATCTTATTATTCATACTCACAACACAACTATCTTATCCATATTATTTTATTATTCATCATTCACACTTCACTTCATTACCATAACACAACCATCCTCTATGCACTCTTTAATTTTCATCTTGTTTTCAAATGGAACCATCAAATATGTATGAGTATAGGTACATGATGGACTCTTCTGATGAAGAAGAGTTGATTGTGCTCCGTCAACGACGAGGGTTTCAACCTCTATATACACGAGCTGTATTAATGAGAGATTAAAGGGATAGGAGACGATATATTAATCGAGACTGATTGAGAAGCCATGATTGGATTTGGAAGGACTACTTTACAGACTATAGTAAATACCCATCAGAATATTTTTGTAGACGATTTCATATGAGGTGTGAGTTATTTATGCGAATCCTATCGAATGTCTGGGATGATGATGTTGGTCGATCGAGATTGTCCGGATTACAAAAGATGACATCTGCAATTCGTGGGATGGGATTACCTAAGACCCACTTGTGGGACTCAAAGAGCAAAAAAAAAAGGCTCCAAACGTGGGGCCCACCACACAAGACCTATCTTGGGTTCCAAATTTGGAACTCATTTTGGGTCTTATTCAATCATTGCCTTTTGGGTTCCCAACACTCTCAATCATTTGGGCTTATATACATATATATATATATATATATACACACAAAAGAATCCATAAGACAATATGTAACAAATAATAAAACATAAATGGATCACAGATATAAAATTAGAGGATAGATAATACTTATAATAAAAATATAAAGTCTAACAACAATGAAGGGGTATACAGAAATAAGTCGTAAACTTTAATGATAAGAACAGCAGAGTGTTTACAAGAAAAGTGAAGTGAGAGGGAGAAAGTGGTTACAAAATAAAGACGTGAAAGTCCTGAAAACTGAACCTGATAAACTAATGGCCTGAGTCTCCTATATATAGGAATAGGTTCTGGATTAAAGTAACTATGGTATACATGACCCTGGTCAAACTTTAATGATTACATAGGAATGATTGCATTATTTTACTAATTGGGAATAGTGGATTGTCTGGTCACATGGTTAAGCTTTAATGATTAAATAGGAATGATTGCCTTCTTTTACTATTTGGGAATAGTAGATTGTCTAGTTATGATAGTCTGGTATTATTGATGGATGATCATATGTCTGATACTGTACTTGCTTTCTTATGCCGACGATAGGTTAGGAAGATAAGGATTAAGTTGTATCTAAGTCATAAAGGGACCTAGTGGGGCCTGATAGTTACGATTGTCATTAATGGATTCCATGTTCTTTGAGGATAAGCCTAGTGAACTTGATAAGGCTAAAGCCTCTGATATTGAGATAAGTCATGGCCGAAGTAGCTGTTTGCTTTGGTGGGGTCATCCTCATCCAGAAGGTCATCATCTTTCTCCTAGTTTTCTGATTTTGAATCTTTCTAGGACATGTTGGTCATTGTCTTTTTTATTTCTTCTGTGATCTTCATTATATCCTTATCTAGCCAACAAGACAAACCCAGCTATCACCCAGTTTTCCCAGAATCAACAACCAAAATTATCCTTATCAGGCCAAACCATTCGTTGACATATATTTCTCTATAGAAACACTACTATTACTTGACCATTATTTTAGGGAGCCTAAGAAACTTGCGGATGCAATCATTGATCCATTGTTTTGTAGAATCTCTATGGACTTATCAAAACGACATATATTTTATGAGTTCATTCTGGTTGACACGGACTCTATTTATATCTCAAATGTTTTGACAAAACAGACAAAGAAAAATTGATCTTTAGAAAGATAAAGTTTTGCAAAATCATTACCCTAGATTGGGGTGGTGTTCCAAATAGAAAAAATAGATTTTCTAGACGATTCCATGTTTTCGAATACTCCTTCTGGGACTATATAGATGCATGGACAAAAATTTTATATGTCCAAAACCCATGCAACTCTTTGTCTTGGTTCATTTATTTTGACAAAGATTTTACACTCTGAATCCCATTTTGGGTTCTTAAATGATGGGACAAATATGGTCCAACCATCAATTTCCTCCCACGGGTTATCAAGGAAGGATATAATCATTGGATGACTTATCTTTCAAAGTCAGCTGATTGGGATTTCATTCCAGACTTATTACTTTTCTTCAAGCATTTTAATCTGACATGGATTTTGATGCTCGAATATCTGATCAAGGACAAGTTAATTGGAAACGTCAATATGCCCTATTTTGGCCGACAGACAAAAATCAAATGGTGGAGTGGTATGAATATTGCGGATCATGGCAAGGATAGGGTTGCTAAATAGTTCTTTGAAAACCCTACTCTCTGCAACAAATCATCTGACCAATCCCATTTCTTGATGGCCAAATCTCAGAATCAGGCTAGAATTGCTGCTGCTAGCACCCTTAACGAACTAATGAAGATCGTAGAAGAAATAAAAAAGACAATGACCTGCATGTCCCAGAAAGATTCAGAATAAAAAAGCCAGAAGGAAGATGAAGACCTTCTGAATGAGGATGACCCCTACCGAAGCAAACAGCTACTTCGGTCATGACTTATCTCAATATCAGAGGCTTTAGCCTTATCAAGTTCACCAGGCTTATCCTTAAAGAACATGGAATCCACTATTGACAATCGTGAATATCATGCCCCACCAGGATCCCTTTATGACTTAGGTCCAACTCAATCCTTATCTTCCCAACCTATCATCGGCACAAGAAAACAAGCACAGTACCAAACATATCATAACCAGACAATCCACTATTCCCAAATAGTAAAAGAAGTTAATCATTCCTATGTAAATATTAAAATTTAACCAAGGTCATGTTTACTATGGTTACTTTAATCCAGAGCCTATTCCTATATATAGGAGGCTCATGCCATTAGTTTATCAGGTTCAGTTTTTAGGATTTTCATGCCCTTATTTTGTAATCACTTTCTCCCTTTCACTTCCCTTCTCTTGTAAACACTCTACTGTTCTTGTCTATACTATCATATTACTCATATCTTAATTTAGTCATATCCAATTTATGTTTCTACTTTTGTTATACATTATCTTGTCTATACTATCATATTTGCTATATATATATATATATATATATATACACAAAAGAATCCACATGATACCAATTCGTAGAACAAGCAAATAAGATAGTATACTCAAGATAATATATAGAAACAATAGAAGCATGTAATTGAAATCGACAATGATAAATATAGAATAATTTAAGAAATTAAGAAATTATTATACTTACTACAAAAGTATAAGTCTGATAGCAATGTAGATCAATGAATATATAGAAATAAGTCGCACATTTTGTTAAGGATTTAGAAATTTTTACAAGAGAGAGAGAGAGAGAGAGAGAGGGAAAGATTACAAGCGAGGAAAGATTACAAAGAAGGGAAGAGAGACCAAGAAAACTTGAACCTGCCGAAGACAATCATAAGCTATCCTTATAAAGGAAGACTAACTCAGGTTACAAGATAGACTAACCATAGTTACAAATATAATTATTACTTCTGGATTCTTTGCCTTAGACACTAGTTGTAGCAAGATGAATCGTCTGAAAAATAGTGTTATGTCTGGAACTGGGGTTGTCCTTATCTGCCAACACTTTGTCTGAAACTGGAGTTGTCCTTTTTTGCCGACACTTTGTCTATGAATAAGGTGGAACTGGAGCTATCCTCTGGTTTCTATTATATGTGGTATAATAGGACGCCTACGTCTATGAATAAGGTATGGTTGTAAAGATGTTTCACTATGGCTTGGTCTATAATCAGGTATCCGGTTGGCTATTCTAGATCTGGATCTATTGGATATCGAACTTCTTGCAGTTTGTAGGTCATTATTAGTACTAGTAGATTCTCTACTGGAAAGGGTTCTTTTTATAGGTCTGAATGATATTCTCAGGTTACCATCTTGGTCGGATATGCAGTCATATATATTTCTCATAGGGGGTTTGAATGTAGGTCGGTCAACTTTTTCTTTTACCCAGCTCTCTTGGAATTTAATCCGTTCCCATAGGATTGGAATTGGAACCATCATATTAACAGTTTCTGATGCGTTAATAGGAATTGGAACCATCATAGGAATTGGAACCATCATATCATGTCTTATCCTCAGGACTCAGGACTTATCCCTATTTACATACCTCCTAAGATCCCAATTGGCCAAACCATTTGCTATAATGCATCAAAAGCCGTTAATATCACTATTTTCCAGTTCCAGACAAAGTGTCGACAGATGGGGACAACCCTAGTTCCAGACATAACACTATTTTTCAGACAATCCATTATACTCTAGCTAATGTCTAAGGCAAAGAATCCATAAGCAATAATTATATTGGTAACTATGGTTAGTCTATCTTGTAACCTGAGTTAGTCTTCCTTTATAAGGATAGTTCAGGATTGTCTTCGGCAGGTTTAGGTTTTCTTGATCTCTCTTCCCTTCTTTGTAATATTTCCTCGCTTGTAATCTTTCCCCTCTCACTCGTTTGTAAAAATTTCTAAATCCTTAACAAAGTGTGCGACTTATTTCTGTATATTCATTGATCTACATTACTGTCAGACTTAAGTGGTGTTTGTTTTTTTTCTGAAAACTTAAAGTATCTGAATTGAGTCTGAAGTCTGAAGTCTAAGGAACATGTTTGTTTTTTGTTTTCTGATGTCTAAATTAAGTGTTAAGTTGTTTGTTTTGTTAAAACAAAAACATTTGAAAACCTATAATTTTACATTCACACCCTTGCATTATTGATTGTTATATATCATTGTATATTATATATATATATATATATATTATTATTACTCAAAATTGAACTCAGGGCTCGTTTTCAGATCTCTTTCTCTCCTCACTGATTCAACATCATCAAACCCCATCATCAATTTTCTTTCATCATCTTCACTGATCACCACAATCAAACCCCGTCATCAACATCCAACCAACCGTCGCCAAAACTAGAGCTAGACCTACCATCGTGTAGAGCCGCCGTTGCCGCCGTGAACCCTCTTCACTTTCTCGCCGTGGCCACCCCTAGACACGACTTTCTCTTCCTCTCTTATGATGTGCTTGTGGACTGTAATGGTTTAGGTGTGGATTTGGTGATGGTTTAGGTGTGGATTTGGTGGTGATTTGGGTGGTGGTCTGGTGTGGGTGTTTCTAGGTTTAGGTTGAAGATGAAGGAAAAGAAGAAATTGTTTGATGTTTGGTGTGGATTTGGTGGTGTTTTCTGTTAGAAAAGATGTGGAGGCTGATATGCCCACCTGATTTTGGTTTATGTTTTCTGTGTTTTTCTTTGTCTCTGTTCTGTCTTGTTTTTCTGTTTGTTTCATTGGTGTTTTTCCCAGTTTTTCTTTGGTGTTGTTGTCACTGGTGGCTTTCCCCAGTTCACGTGTTCAATCAAAAAAAAAAAAAAAATTGTTTGATGTTTGGATTTGAAGATGGAGGTTTCTGGAAGATGAAGGTTTGCTCGTAATTTAGGTCGAAGATGAAAAGAAGAAATTAGTCTTTCCTTGAAGAAATATAATAGAAAGGAGATATCTTTACAAGAAATAGAGGGCAATTTGGACAAAAGAAAAGTAATGTAAAATGAAGTACAAAAGACTTCAGACAAAATTCCAAAATTTCAACTTTTTTTTCTCGGACAATTTTAAGACAATCTCAAACTTCATATGGCTAAAAAAAAACAAACAAAAATGTCTTAGTTAGACATTTCAACCCTTTCTCAGACTTCAGATGTAAAAACAAACTGGCCCTTATACTATTGTAGTAAGTATAATAATTTCTTAATTTCTTAAATTATTCTATATTTATCATTGTCAATTTCAATTACATATTTCTATTGTTTCTATATATTATCTTGAGTATACTATCTTATTTGCTTGTTCTACAAATTAGTATAAATATATATATATATATATATACAACAGAATCCACATGACAATATGTAATATATATATATATATATATATATATAAACGATCCCGTTCTAGTCAATGCATACTGATATAACTACATAGTACTATACTGATATAACTATATAGTACCAATGTATGTGGACCACTAATTATGGAGAAACTTTGACACTTTAAGTCAAAGTATGTAAATCTAACGGTCCACATCCAACGTATTGACAAAGTTATATCAATACGTACTGACTTGAATATTTCTGTATATATATATTATTTAAATTTTAATATATAATTGCTTTTAATATATATTATTTAAATTTAAATATTAAAATTTAATAAATTTTAGTATTTAATTGCTTTTAATATATAATTTATAACAAAATTTTAGAATTTTATAATAAATTTTAAATTTAAATAATTATATATAATGAACAAAGATGAATAATTTTAATTGTTATTTTAAAAAAATTAATTTAATGAAATTAAAATAACTTTTTTGAAAACATTAATTTTGTTTTCATTTATTTTACTATATTTGAATTATGAATACTAGACTTGTTACATTATAAAATAACATTTTATTCATAAAAAATAAAAATAAAAATAAACATGTTACATTAAAGAAAGTATTATGTCTCATTACTATAATTTCTCCAAACATGCTCCATTAAATTTGATCGTAATGTATTATTTATCCATCTATCATGTACTCTACCAAGACGAGATGTAATATGAGCTCCTAACAATGCAGGGTCATGTGCATATGCAAGAAGTTCGATGTTTTCTTCTTGTAATGGTATCCATGGTTCAAGGTTCGTGTGTCGTTCATCCTCAATTATCATGTTATGCAATATAATGCACGTCTTCATGATCTTACAGAGATCATCTTACTGCCAATATCTAACAAGACTGTGAGTGATCGCCCATCTACTTTGCAATACACCAAATGCATGTTCCACGTCCTTATGAGTAGTCTCATGCTTCATTGCAAACAATCTTTCTTTACCACTAGATTGAATGAATGAGTGTTGACCACCTAAGGTAAATTCCATCAGTTAGAAAATATCTCATTGTATAATTGTGTCTGTTTACTTCGTAATTGACCGGTGTGTGTCTACAGTGGATGATATTGTCAAATAATGGTGAATTTTCAAGGACATTCAAATCATTATGTAAACCGGCCATACTAAAGAAAGCATGTTAAATCCACAAGTCTTTCGATGCAACCGCCTCTAATATTAGAGTGGGGTTATTATGATGACCTCTGTGTGTGCCATGCCAAGTAGCGGGACAATTCTTCCATTCCCAATGCATACAATCTAACAATCAGAGCATTACAAGAAATTCTTTTGCATCTAATTCTTGTAACAATCGTGCAACATCTTCTGTGTTTGGTGCCCGTATATATTGTGACCCGTACAATACAATTACGACATCACAAAAATGTTTCATACTCTGAACGACTGTCATCTCCCCAATTTATAAATATTCATCACAACAATTGCAGCTATCAACTTTTGTAATCCAGACAGTCCCATTCGACCAACAACATCATCCATTTGCTTGAAATAAAAATCGCAAGCTTCGACATTCGATAGAATTCACAGAAATAACTCACGCCTCATATAAAATTGTCTACGAAAATATTTCGATAGGTATTTACAATCGTCTGTAAAGTAGTCATTCCAAATCCAATCATGGCTTCCCGTTCGGTCTCGATTAATATACCGTCTCTCATCTCTTTAATCTCTCATTAATACAGCTCATGTATATAAAAGTTGAAACCTTCGTCGTTGTCGGAGCACAATCGACTCTTCTTCATCAGAAGAGTCCATCATGTACCCATACTCATACCTATTTGATGGTTCCATTTGAAAACAAGATGAAAATTGAAGAGTTTGTATATGATGGTTGTGCTATGGTATTGAAGTGAAATGTGAATGATGAATAATAAGATAATATGGATAAGATGGTTGTGTTGTGTGTATGAATAATAAGATAATAAAAAATATTTATAGAATTCTTTGAAAAGTAGCCGTTGAAGCATGTTGTGTACATGTTGTTGTCAAACAAAACATTATTATATAGGACATGCTTGTCATCAGAAAAGTAGATGTTGGTACTTGGAATGAATTGTAATAAAATTATATGAAAGAAATGTAATAAAATAAAATATTTTTGTCTTCTTGTTGTGTTCATGCTTTTGTCAAAGAAAGTATTATTATATTCTAGATGCTTTTATCATCATAAAAGTAGCCGTTGGTACATGATGTGAAATGTTATAAAATTATGTGAAAGAAATGTATTAAAAAACAATTTTTTTGGAAGCATGTTATGTACATGTTTTAGTCAAAGAAAGCATCATTATATTGCACATGCTTTTGACAGTTGGGAAATGGCCATTTAAAATTAGTTCTAGCCATTATTTCTTGTCCTTTGAAGCCATTGTATCCATATCGTATATAGAGGTGGCAAGGTTCCAGTTCGGTTCCGGTTTCAGAGGAACCGGCGGTTTTGAACCGGAAATATATATATATATATTTTATTTTTATTTTTACAAAAAAATAACGTTTAATTTATAATTAAAAAAAAATGTTAAAAAGGATATTGTGAAGTATTGGGCCGTCACCCATAACACGTGTCCAAGTAACTAAGTAAATATATTTTCTTTCGCATTCTTCTCCTTTTTATATAAGTTAGGCATCTTTACACATTTCTTATTTATCCGATGTGGGATGTGAGATTTTCTTATATTCCTTTCTATTCTAGATTTCTACTTGTGATTTTCTTCTCTTATTACATAATTGTGACAAGCTACGAATTGAAAGTGAGCTTTTTGATTAAAAAACATGTTTTTGTTCTTGTACATAGATGGTTTTTCATTCAAGCACTTTTAATTGATAACTGACGATGACCAACTAGCAAATCTATGTCCAAACAGAAATTGATCGATGTCCAACTAACAAATTTATAATTGACGAGGCATGCAAAAATTTCAAAGCTAATAGGCATGAAAAACAATTGATAGAAGTTCCAAACAGAAATCAAAGTGCAATTCGAACATAATATTATAATTAAAAGAAACAAATTGATACCAGAGAGAAAGAAATTGAATGTAAAAAAGATAAATAAATGTAACAATGGAAGTTATAAATATATATAAATAAATATGAATTCACAAATTAACATAAGCTGTATATGTCTAACCTCTCATTGTCATTTCCAGCATCATGAGCTGGTGAAACTAGACTCTTTGTACATCTTATCTCTTTGTGAGAAAGCGGCTGAGCGGATTGGATCTTCAACTCTCTGAAAATCTTCTGTTTTTGATTTTAAACAAATTATTTATTCTCCGGCAAAGGATAGTTTTCTATATCATATATTAGATATTGTATGTAATAAGAGAAGAAAATCCTAACTAGAATAGAAAGTATAAGAAAATCACAACTAAAATAGAAAGGGTAAGAAAATCTCACATCCCACATTGGATAAAGAAGAAAAGTGGTAAGATGCCTAACCTATATAAAAATGAGGAGAATGTAAAATAAAATATATATACTTGTACAAGATTTATGGACCATGGTTCAATACTCTTCAATGTTATTTCTCTTTTAAACATTTTATTTTTATAAATAAAGTGTTAAATTTTTAAGTGAAAAAAAAAAAAAATTGGAACCGCCGGTTCCGAAAAAAATGGAACCGGAATCGGAACCGACCTCCCCCGGTTCCGGTTACGGTTCCTAAACCGGAACCAATTTTTCGGTTCCGGTTCCGATTTTTCGGTTCCGGTTCCAATTCCACCCCGATTCTACGGTTCGAACTGGAACCTTGCCAGGTCTAATCGTATATAATAAAGCATGAGCTAAATGTTTTTGCTCACATTTGTTCTTCAATGGATAACAACAACTACTATAACTATGGATATAAAAGCTCACATGGCTACACCGAAGATGCATCCATTCCACCTTATGGTTACATACCAATTGATGGGACAAGCTCATTCAATCATACACCTCTATTCACTGAGTTTCAACAAATTCCCACTCTAGAAGAAACTACACCGGTACAACAAAATTTGTCATCAGCAAGACAAAGAACTACAAGGGAAAGTTGCAAGAACTGGCAACCACACGAGAATAAAGCACTATGCATGGCATGGTTGCACGTATTTGAGGATGCGATTATTGGTACTAATCAAAAACGAGATTTGTTGTGATCAAACATTAGAAACATTTTTGAAGAAATAATAGGTTACAAAACGACTTGTACAACATCTGCTTTGAATAGTTGGTTCAAAACAATTTAGTGGGATTTAAATAAATACTCTGCTTGCGTATTTATTGTGCATCCAAATGACTCCTACTAGTGGTTTCAATGCAGAAGACAATGTAAGTGATACTTTAAATTTTTCCAATTGCATATACTGTTTTACATAAATTTGTAAAACATCGTCACAATTTATTTTTATTTTTATTTTTATTTTTATAGGAAAATGCAGCAAAACACATCTTCCAAAAAAACTCACCGTAGATTGGAAGCATGTTGGGCTATTGTGAAGAACACTGCAAAGTGGTATAATACGTGGAAGGTGTGAAAGGACGACAACATAAGGGTGATACTAACAAATATCTGTTTGACTTGAACTCAAAAAATTCAGGTGCCGATGAGTGTAAAGATCACCCCATGGACATCCATCACCGAGTTCAGTCAACCTTAGTGATGATGGTTCACTGTTTAGTCAATCTGAAGGAATTGAACGTATATGGAGCATGTTGAGTTATTGTAAAGAACACTGCAAAGTGGTATCATTACGTGGAAGATGTGAAAGGACGACAACATAAGGGTGATATTAACAACTATTTGTTTGACCTCAACTTAGAAAATTCAGGTGTCGATGAGTGTAGAGATCACCCCATGGATGTTCATCGCCGAATTCAGTCAACCTTAGTGATGATGGTTCACCTTCTAGTCAATCTGAAGGACTTGAACGTCCTCCCTGGACGTAAAGCGTCAAAATCTAGAAAACACAAGGTAAAACCTTGTAGTATAAATTTGTTATTTGAGGATATTCTCAGATATGAGGCTAGGAGTAATGAATTATATGAACGTGATATAACGTTGAAGGCAACTGCAGAAGAAAGAAAAAGAAAATTTGTTCGTAAGATGGAAGATAAAAAATTAGAATTTACGGGAAAAACAAAGAATAACAGATGGAAAAAATTTTGAATAAAAAATTATGTTTTGCGATCCAAACTCGTTTCCCTCAGATGAAGTAAGAATTTAGCTAATACAACAACAAAGGGATATAATTAGAAAAAATGGTGATGGTGGTTGTAGTGATAGTCGATCGTAGACAACGTTTTGTTTTAAATATTTATTTTTGTTGTTGATATAATTCAGTTGTGATAATTTTAAATTAATAAATTGTTTTATTTAAATTAATTATAATTTATTAAATACTTATTGATAGTGTTGATATTTAAAATATATTATATAATTTATTTATTAATATATATATATATATATATATAATATTTTAAAGAAGAGTAATGATTGTTTGGAAAAAAGTAAAAAAAAATAAAAAAAAATAAAAAAATGAATCAACTTTCTCTTTTTCAATTTAGCTCCCACAATGGTTGAGACTTGAGACCCAAACACAAGACCCATTTGTGCCACATCATCGAATATGGGTCTTGTTTTAAAAAAAAGGGTCTTCCCATTTGGGTTCTATTTATTTGGGTCTCTTTTCCCCACAATAGGGGTAAATTGAAAAGGAGAAAGTGGATCCCTTTTTTAATTTTTAATTTTTATTTTTTTATTTTTTTATTTTTTTATTACTTTTTTCCAAACAGTCAATACTCTTCTTTAAATAATATTTTAGATGTAAACACTATCAATAATTATTTAACAAATTATAATTAATTTAAAATAAACTAATTTATTAATTTAAAATTATTACAAAACCAATTTTAAACCAATTTATTAATAATATTTTATTATTATTAATTAACCAATTTTTTGAACCGTCAGAGAGGTTTCGGTTCCGATTCCTTGGTTTCGGTCTAGTTCTGACGGTTACAACGGTTCAGTTCAAATTCTGATTCCAGTTTCAATTTTGAAGGTTCGGTTTCGGTTCTAAACCTATAAAAAATTAATGTTTTCATTCAAATTATTTTAGTGAAATTAAAATTAAATTTATTTATATTTTTTCATTATAAAAATTAATAATTATATATTTAAATTTAATATGTATAAGCTCAACCCAATGATTGGGAGGTATTGAGAACTCAATTCCAATCATTGGAAAAGAACCAAATAGAGTTCCAAATTTGAAACCCAATTTGGGTATAGTGTGATGGGGCCCATATTTGTAGCTTCTCTTTTGGATCTCTTTTTACACCATTATGGTCTCCACAAGACCCAAAAAAAAAAATGGATATTCTCATTTGGGTCTCTTTTTCACGCCATTGTGGATGATGCTCAAAAGAGACCCATTTTAGAGCATTCACAATGGTGGATAAAAGAGACCCATTTGTAGTAGACCTATTTTTATTTAGATCCAATGATGCCACAATGGTAAAAAAAAAAAGGTCCCAAAAGGAAGACCCAAATGTTGGCTCCACCCCACTAGACCCAAATTGAAATTTGAAACTCTATTTAGGTCTTGCCCAATGATTGGAGTTGGGTTCCCAACACCTCCCAATCATTGGGTTGGGCTTATATATATATAATTTAAATTAAATTATATATTTCAATAATTATATATAATGAAAAAATATAAATAAATTTAAATATATATTTAAATTTATATATAATAAAAAAATATTAAAAAAATATAAATATATATAATGAAAATAATATGAATAATTTTAATTTCAATTATAAAATTGTCGAAACCGAAACTGGAACCATCGGAACCACCAAAAACCGAACCGTAACTAAACCGTCAGAGTTGACAAAACCGAAATCGAAACTGAACCATCGAAACTAGACCGAAACCAAGGAACCAGAACCAAACCTTTAAAACCGGAATCGAAACTGGTTTTGAAGGTTCGGAATCGAAACCAGAACCGAACCGAAACCGATGTCATGTCTAATCGTAAATATTTATTTTTATTATTGATGTAATTCGGTTATGATAATTTTAAATTAATAAAATTATTTATTTTAAATTAATTATAATTTGTTAATTAATTATTGATAGTGTTGATATTTAAAATATATTATATAATTTATTTATTAATATATATATATATATAATATTTTAAAGAAGAGTAATGATTGTTTGGAAAAAAGTTTAAAAAGTGGATCCACTTTTACTTTTCCAATTTAGCTCCATTGCAGGGAAAAAAGACCCAAATTAAGTGAATCCAAATGGCAAGACCCATTTTTTTAAAAAAGAAGACCTATTTTTGATGACATGGCAACAAATGGAACTCTTTTTTGGGTCTAACCATTGTGGATGCTCTATCCACAATGAGGCTTAAAAGAGACCTATTTAAGAAGACCCACTTTCATTTGGATCTTGTGGGAGGGCACAGTGAGGCAAAATGGGATCTAAAAAACAAGTTTCCCCCAAATTGGGTTCCAAATATAGAACTCCATTTGAGTCTTGTTCAATGATTGGAGTGAATTCGGTTGTGATAATTTTAAATTAATAAATTTTTTTATTTTAAATTAATTGTAATTTGTTAAATAATTATGAATAGTGTTGATATTATATATGTGTATATATATATACATAATATTTTAAAGATCCATCCAAGCACTCATGATCAAACCTGTCACTACAGAAGATGACATACCCATCCACAACTTTCAGGCTGATGGATCAGCAATCTACACCAACAAGATCAACGGTCATTTTATTCTGGATGTTGATCCCAACATGTGCGATACCGACTGTGACTGCCGAACTTGTTCAAAGGCTTTTCACGGTCCTTGCAAATCCTCGAGCAGACCTGATGATCCAGATAGTCATTGGATAGGTTTACAACCTATCACGAACAAACCACTACCCATATATGAAAGAGCTTTGCAGATCTTGAAATTTGAAGGTCTTTTGCCTTCTGAACCTGACACTCTTGTTCCACTCTCTCCTCCGCCTATACCTTGTTACATGGCTTCCAACTATGATCAAGAGTTCCCTCCATTAGAGCCTACCTCTAACCTAGAAAAGAACCGGTTTTCTAGACCTTTTGTGCAATCCACTGAGGTCCTGCCTGACGATTCTTTAAAACAGCCTTCCTAGGCCGAACAAGTGCTTAACTGGCAATCTCATAATGCCAAAATCCAAAATAGAGTCCTCAACTATATTGATCAGAAGATTAACAAGGTCACTCGTCATATTTCCTAACATGAAAATCGACTTCATGGCCTTGATACCGCCTTCAAAGACTTGTTCTTAGACCTCCGATCCAAAATAGCTACGTTAGATGCTGACCTCCACCGGTATATCAACAATGGTTATTCCGGTCCAGATTTAGACAGGAGAGAGAGAGAAATTAGGCAACTCAAAGAACAACTAGAACAGATGAACAAGGATCATTCAACCTTTATACCTCCTCCATTTATCCCTACACCATATCCTTCTGCTCAGTCATTGTTCTTTCCTATATCTCCTCCATATTCACCATCTACCAGGCCTCTTGATATTTCTCAATATTTCAAATCTATAAGAGAAATTTTTCGAAAGTATCCTCCTCTCTCTCCTGCTCCACCAAAACAAACCAAAAGATCTTCCTTTACTCGAAAAAATAGCATTCAAAAGTTTGATTTTCATCTCAGGACAAAAAGCTTTATTGTTGAAATGGACAACTCATCTTTTCCAAAGATACTTGAATTCCGCAACAAGATTCCTCTTAATCCTCAGTTGCTAAGACTAAAGGATTGGTTTTCCTGATATGACTTCACTGTTAAGCACGTGAAGGGTGAAGATAATATAATTGCGGACATGCTCTCTAGACCACTACCTGTCCATCTTATAACATCTTTTGGAAACATCCCTCTCATCTACATGGCAACCTCAGCATCATCCTCATCCTCCGCATCATCCTCACCAGCTCCTACTGAGAAATCCTTTCCACCGAAACTTCTGAAAATGATTCCCCCTAACCAATAACCTTCTCTTGCTCGCATTCAGGAATTTGATTAGTCCCATCTGCTAACCTATTTGGACTAGATCTAGAATTAAGGAGTTTGACACAATCTCACCAATCCTACCAGACCTTTTCTTGATCCTTTCCTGATGCCACCTTTTTATTACTTATCACCTCAAGTTCTATGCTTTCTTTGGTGTTTATCTGTTCTCCACAATCATGCCATCGTTTTCATTCTTCAAGCTCTATATGTCCACCTCCATAATCCCTCTTAAGAAAATTCTCTTTTGTTGACCTTCTGCAATGGTTCAATTCTCTAACCTACTGGAAATCTAAGCTCACCAAACTCATCGGTCAATATAATTTATGGAAGCTTGACTATGCATGTGCATCATCAGTCTCTTCATCTGGATACTTCACAGATCTTACCGATTCAATCCTCACAAAAGACTTCTGTGGTCTCCAAACATCTACTACAAATGGCATACCACTTATGATTATCCAAAGTCTTATCCATAGAATCTCCTCCAGATATCTTTACTCAACTTCCTTTGCAATGTCAATGGTGTCTCACCTCACGAACACTTCATCCTCCCAAAGATACTTAGGGATTCTTCACACAAGATTCCGATCTGCTTGATTCACAACACCCCATGGCTCCTGGCCTTGCTCTATTTGTGGAGCCCACGACTCATGCAACGAAGATCACGCCTGCTGTGACTTGAGCAGCCCGTGATCTTATCAGCATCCTGTGCACTTTAGCTATTACTGTATGCTTCAATAATTCTGTCAATACTGTGTACTTTAATTATTATGTTTTAAATTATTGTCCATGTAGCCGGACACGTGTTAGGCTTAGTCTCCTTTTGCATTATTAACCTTATCTTGTCGGCCACCTGTCAGGCTCGACTTATCTTTGTATTATTATTTTGTCTGCCACCTGTATGGCATGTCCTATATTATTGGTTGGATGTATTTTCACTCTCCTTCTATATAAGGAGACGCTCTATCTTTGTAATACTCATAAGCTAAAGAAGTTTTTAATACATATATAGTTTTGGAATATAGGAGAAGTGCTTGTACTAGAAGAGGTTTCAGAATTTTGGATGGGCTCATAAATCGTTTTTATGGAGCCATTTGTTTCTTTGACATATTTTGTGTCAGAGGCAACTAGAGGAGTAATGTTTTGAAAAGTTATCTCATAATTGGTGATCCATTCAAGTGACATGATCTCTTGAAGTTTTTCTCTAGGTAGTTGTCTGGGAATTTGAATGATAGTAAGAACTTCATCTTCCCTTTCTGCTTTGATGAAGATAGTATCTCCCGTGTGACTATGAATAGGGAGATCAAGAGCATGGTCTTAAAGCCAGTAGGCAATCTGGTGGTGGAGAATGGCCATAAAGAAGTTTGGTAACATGGGTGCTTTCAAGATTTGGAGATGGATCTTCAGACAGTTGTGTAGGTTACTATCCCTGAATGGGATATTAAAGTTAGGGTAGTATGTGAGAGATATACTACCTGCATGGAGTGTGGACAAACATGTACCAATAACAGTGTGCTCGTATTCTTTATAGATGGTGTTGAGGAGAGCGACTCGAGCAGTGACTGGTAAACATTTTCGTCCATATAAAGTGAGAATGATATGGACTGCACCTATATGTAGGTGTGAATATCCTTCTCTGATCCATTGGTCAATCATGCGTTGATCAATTTCAAGATCAACATACTGTTCAACAAATGTAGTTGGAACAGAGCAGTGGACTGGAGATATACTCTTTGATCAGGGGAGATCGAGTCTAGATGAGACGATTAATTCTTCTGGCAAGAGATTTGTCTCTCTTCAAGATTGTATAAGGATTTAAGAGGGGTAAGGAAGTTACAATAATTTGAGCAGAGTCTGGAATATGAGTGTATTCTATAAGGTCTTGTATTTTGGTGGATTGAGTACGTCTGACAGAGGGAGGTAAAGAGATATAAGAAGAGAGTCTAACAGGAGCTATAGATGTAGAAGAAGTGTTAGCCATATGTGATAAGTCCTTCTTTCACTATTAACTCTAATTGATCCAAAACAGTCTAACTCTTTTCCTGGACTCTAGGGATTGAGGCTTTGATACCATGACGGGTGGCAGGGAGCCTTGAACTGTCTCCTTACAGTCTTAGTGCTTTCTCCCTAAAACGGTAACTCATAGCATAGACGGGATAGTCACAGTGTAACTAGCCTGAGACAGACAAGGAACTTAAGCCAAAGAGCCAAAATCTGTTTTTTGATGTGCAGGATCCTCAACTAGAGGCAAGCACAGGGCATACTTAGATTATTACAGGCTGCTGATCATCTTTTAGAGTTAATATAGAAAGAAGAAGGAGGGAATTTAGTAAGCCATGAGAGGATTTTCCAAAACTATATATGTATTAAAAACTTCTTTAGGTTCTGAGAATTACAAAGACATAGTGTCTCCTTATATAGAAGGGGAGTAAGAATACAGCCAACCGACAATACAGGACATGCCATACAGGCAGACAAAATAATAATACAAAGATAAGTTGAGCCTAACAGGTGGCTTTGATACCATGGCGGGTGGCAAGGAGCCTTGAACCGTCTCCTTACAGTTTTAGTGCTTTCTCTCTAAAATGACAACTCATAGCCTAGACAGGATACTCACAGTGTAACTGGCCTGAGATAGACAAGGACCTTAAGCCAAAGAACCAAAATCTTTTTTCTGATGTGCAGGATCCTCAACTAGAGGTAATCACATAGCATACTTAGATTATTAAAGACTGCTAATCATCTCTTAGACTTAATATAGAAAGAATAATGAGGGAATTTAGTAAGCCATGAAAGGATTTTCCAAAACTATATATGTATTAAAAATCTTTTGCTTTTGAGAATTACAAAGACAGAGTGTCTCCTTATATAGAAGGAGAGCGAGAATACATCCAACCGACAATAGAGGACATGTCATACAGGTGGCAGACAAAGTAATAATACAAAGATAAGTCGAGCTTGACAGGTAGCCGACAAGATAAGGTTAATAATGAAAAAAAAGACAATGCCTAACACATGGCCGGCTATAAGGACAATAATTTAAAACGTAATAATTAAAGCACACAGTATGGACAGAATTATTGAAGGATAGAGTAATAGCTAAAGTGCACAGGATGTTGATAAGGTCACATGCTGCTCAAGTTGCAGTAGGTGTGATCTTCGTTGCTTGAGTCGTGAGCTCCACAAATAGAGCAAGGCCAGGTGTCAAGAGCCATGGGGTCTTGTGAATCAAACATATTGGAATCTTGAAAGGGGTGCCAACTTTGTGAAGAATCCCCAAGTATCTCTAGGAGGATGAAGTGTTCGTAAGGTAAGACGAGAGGTCATTGACATCGTAGAGGAAGTTGAGTAAAGATATCTGGAGATTCTGTGGATATGATTTTGGATAATCATAAGTGGTATGCCATTCGCAGCAGATGTTTAGAAACCATAGAAATCTTTTATGAGGATTGAATCGGTAAGGTCTATGAAGTATCCAGATGCAAGAGACTGATGATGCAGATGCATAGTCAAGCTTCCATAAATTATATTGACTCATGAGTTTGGTGAGCTTAAATTTCCAGTAGGTTAGAGAATTGAACCATTGTAGGAAGGTCAACAAAAGAGAATTTTCTTAAGAGGGATCATGGAGGTGGACATATAGAGCTTGAAGAAGGAAAACGATGGCATGATTATGGAGAACAGATAAACAACAAAGAAAGCATAGAACTTGAGGTGAGAAGTAATAAAAAGGTGGCATCAGGAAAGGATCAAGAAAAGGTCTGGTAGGGTTGGTGAGATTGTGTCAAACTCCTTAATTCTAGATCTAGTCCAAATAGGTTAGCAGATGGGACTAATCAAATTCCTGAATGCGAGCAAGAGAAGGTTATTGGTTAGGGGGAATCATTTTCAGAAGTTTCGGTGGAAAGGATTTCTCAGTAGGAGCTGGTGAGGATGATGCGGAGAATGATGCTGAGGTTGCCATGTAGATGAGAGAGATGTTTCCAAAAGATGTTATAAGATGGACAGGTAGTGGTCTAGAGAGCATGTCCGCAATTATATTATCTTCACTCTTCACGTGCTTAACAGTGAAGTCATATCAGGAAAACCAATCCTTTAGTCTTAGCAACTGAGGATTAAGAGGAATCTTGTTGAGGAATCCTTAGTTGCGAAATTCAAGTATCTTCTGAAAAGAGAAGTTATCCATTTCAACAATAAAGTTTTTTGTCCTGAGATGAAAATCAAACTTTTGAATGTTATTTTTGACCACAAGAATCTCTTTGTAGACAGTGTGGTAGTGCTGTTGAGCATCTTTGAATTGTCCACTAGCATGTCCACAATATCGTTTGTGTTCATCTTTGTCTTCTATCAGGATGGACCCCTAAAAAGTGTCACTAGCATCAGTCTGGAGGATGAGCTGGCCGGTAGATGGAATGGTGAGCGCCGGCTGGGACTGTGCCATTTCTTTAAGTTTTTTCACCGCTTCTATATGAGTAGAGCTCCAAGGAGGAGGATTCTTTTTTTAAGAGGCCGGACAGGACAGAAGTACAGTGGCTCACTTTAGGAAGGAAGTCTATGATGAAATTGACTATGCCGAGAAACTGTTAGATTTGTTTGATAGTCAAATTTGAATCAGGGAAATCTAGTAACTGGAGAGCAAGATGAGGACCTGGACAGTACTGGCTGTTGGAGATATGCATGCTGAGGAAGTCGATCTCTGTTTGGCCAATCATACTTTTCTTTTCGGAAAGCATGATACCATAACGATCAATGAGATCATGGAACTGATGGATGAGCTAGTTGTGGGCATTCTCAACTGAAGAGAATAGCATGATATCATTAATGTAAAGCAAGGCCGAATGTAGAATAGGATGGAAAATTCTAGTTATGGTCTTCTTGTATAAAGAATGGGCCGTTTTGAGGTCGAATGGTAGGACGGTACATTGGTACTGGGCATTTGGAAGACAAAATGTCGTTTTGTACCTTTCATCATGATGGATACCTATTTGCCAAAACACTCTTTTAAGTTCAAACTTTGAAAAGATGGTGGCTCCGGGGGGTTAGGAGAACAACGTGTTGGTTCTGGGAATCGGAAATTTGTCATCTCTAAGGAAGAGGTTAAGGGGTTTGTAGTCGATGACTAGTCTCTTTTTTCCTCTGAGTTGTTCTGACCGTTTGTCAACACAGAAGGCTTGACAGACCCATGGTAAGGAAGTAGGTTCTAGTAAGCTTTATTTAAACAGCTCATCACATTCCTCATTTGCCATTTGAAGGTCCGAGGGAAACATGCTTGAGTGAGAAGTCTTTGTAGGATTAACATCTTCATTGAGCTTGAAAGAAAACTGAATAAAGAAGTCTGGATTTTTCTACAATGGTGCTGAATGTATAAAATTAGCATGGCTGTTGGTACAGAATTATAGTAACTTCTGTTGTATATGTTGAAACGAAGGTTGAATTTCAGAAAAAGGGACGATCTTGGGGATATTGGAGAAAGCCTTGAAATCTCTCTTGTATCGGATTCCAGTGGGAAGGATTCGAAGAGATTGGCATCGGCAATAGACATCCCAACCCATGAGGACGTCTTTTTCTGGTAAAGGGGTTTCGATGACTCGAGTCCAGAGAGTGTATGACGGGAAAAACTTAATACCAATATTATTTTGGGAAATCAGATTAGTAGTGAATATTTTTCCATCAACTGCTTTGAAATAGTGGATATAGGGTGTCCAAGCATCGAGAGGAAGAATCCTAGGATTCATCATAGTGTTGTGTGATCCGGTGTCAAAGTAGGCTATAGCATCAGACGGTTTAGAGTATTTGTCAGACAAGATTTGGATTGATACATGAGGTTCCGATTGTGAATCAATCTTTACTGCCTGATAAGAATCATGAATTGCTTTAGAATCGGAGGAGTCAAAATATTCTGAGCAAGATACAAAGCAGAATCTGTGTCTTAAAGAACAAAAGTGGTATTGTTGTCAACGACTTCTTGTTCCGAGAAGATGGATTCAATGTCTGCATCAGATGGAACCTTATCTGCAATTTGTTTGAGCTGGTGAACCAGCTTGGCTGACTTGGTTTTCTTGTTGGGACATTTTTTGGCATAGGGTCCCTTTTGCCCACAGATAAAGCATTTCTGTAATTTGTTCCACGCTCGTTTGGATTTCTTCTTATAATACTTGAACTTCCTGTTGTGTTTGCATTTGGGAGAGTGGAAGTGGTGCTTCTTTTTGGGCTTGTAGGTACAAGTTTCAGCAGACTTGCATTTAATCTGGTGCGAGGGCTGTTTGCATTGAGATTCGTAGCTCTTTCCTTCGCGAAGCATCTTAGAAAAGACTTTTTGTGTAGCATAGAGTTTGTTCAGGGCGCCTATGGTGAACATGTGGATTTCACCTAAGGTTATATCATGGAAGGCTCTACCGGACAAGTCAATTCGCCATTGTAGTTCATCTAGGAGCTCGGCGGGAAGGGAATTTAAGTAGACATGTTTGAGACTGGGGTCATTGATACCACCAAGGATATAAAATCTGTCAGACATTCGTTTGTAATGAAATTCGATATCCTTCTTGCGGAGAGAACAACAACACATTTCAAAGAACTCTTGTGACTTGTTTATAGAACTGGTTAGGGTCGCCAAGGAATTCTCTGAAAATGATACCCACAGCTTGGAAGGCTGAGGGTGATCAGACAAATTGTAGTTGTCTGTATCTCCAAGAGCTTGGTACCAATCTCTCAGGGATCCCGTGAATCTGGACACGAATTCACGCAGGATCACTTTTAAGTTCTATTCAGACTTAGCCATTTGAAGATCGAGTCATGCACTCATTTCAGAAATTTTCTTTCCCACATGTCTAGAGAGGAGTCACCTAGGTTGAACCAAAGACCGTTTGTGGGCCTGGAACTAAGAGATTGTCCAGGGACAGAGTGGTCTTGGGGCTCTTCAACAAAGAGAATTGGTCCAGTATAGGCTTCATCCGGAGAATCGTAAGTTTGAGTGGATGGTTGTGAATTTGTACGAGACGCCATAAAGACCTGAGTGAGGTCGGCAATGTTACTTGAAACTGATCCTTGTAGAGAGGTAGGAGGGACTGTATCCCAGGAAGATTGGGAAGTTTCACTAGAAACAGATTTTGTTTCAGGTTCTGAGGACGAAGGAGTTTGGCAGGAAGTGTACAAAGCTGGCTTGTATTGATCAAAAAAATAAAAAAATAATGGATCCAATTTCTCTTTTCTAATTTAGTTCCATTGTTGAGAAAAGAGACCCATTTAAAGAGAATTCAAATGGGAAAACCCATTTTTTGGAAATAAGACTCATTAGTGATGATGTGGTACACAATGGGTCTTGGGGCATCCAAGACCCATTGTGGATTTTACACACTTAGATGTAAGCAGAGACGGACCACCGTGGAGCCACACCATCCAGGTTTTGAAAAAAAAAAAGTTATTGTTTTATTATTAAAAAAAAATAGTACTAGTCTATATTCTATGCACACTTCATGTGGGCTCCGGTCACTAGTAGTTTTTATAATAAAAAAATTATAAAAATATTAAACAATAATTTAAGTTATTGTTTTATTATTAAAAACATAGTACTAGTATTCTATGCACAGTTCCTGCTGGCTACGGTCACTAGTTGTTTTTATAATAAAAAAATTATAAAAATATTAAATATTAATACAATTTCTCACATCTCACGTTCTCCATAAACAAATTTTCATTAATCCCCAAAGTCCAAAATTTTCATTGACAAATTTTCAAGCAACCAACAATTATTAACGATGGCAACCAATCATAATAACGACAACCAACGATTGCCAATAATGACAATTAACCATAATAATGACAACTATAATAAGAGTGATACTATGCGCAACCGAGGTTGCACAACCTTTGCAGTCCCGTAGTGCATTTTTTGAAGAAAAATAAACATGTGGGTCCCACGTATTAAATGTACGGACCTCATATGTTTTTTATAAAAAATACACTACGGGACTGTAAAAGTTATCCGACCCCGGTTGCACAAATCAATTCTCCTATAATAATAATCGGTTATCATTTGCAATTGTTAGTTGCTATTATTATGGTTGGTTGCCGTTTTTGACAATTGTTAGTTACCATTATCACAGTTGGTTGTCATTATTATAGTGGCATTTATGCAGCCTCGCTAGTCTTTTCTGCTGTTACTTTAATTCAAGCTAATGAAAAAGGATCAAGATTCTCTGTCCTGATCTTTTTTTTGATCTAAAACACTTGAGAATATGACTTTATATTTAAATGAAATAAATAAAAGAAATAAATGACAGCCATTGATTACACATGTCAACAGATCTATTTAGGACAGAACAAAAATCAGCTTAGCAGAGGGTCCAAATTCAATGAAAACAATACAATGATTTACAAGCCAATGAAAACACAATCATCAGCAATCACCAACAAATCCAAAGAAAATATTACCGCTTTGACAAATGCAGCAAAATAAAAAAAAAAAAGTTAGTTAATGTTTTCCGTTCTTTTTTCAGGAGATGATCATCTTAATTAATACTAATTATGTTGAGAATGAGAAAATAAAAAAGTTGGAAATAATAAGTGAATAAAAAGAAAATTAAAAGCATGCCAGACACAAGAAACAACAAACATCTAAATAATCAAGTGCCGAAAACAGAGAGATTGTATCAAAGATTCAAAGGGGAGAGAGTTTTGGGTGCATCTGAAAATAGATTTATGATATTATCAGGAAAACAAACGTCAGCTCTTCACGTAAATTCCAAAATCCAAAACAAATAAATAAATATACCATATCACCACAAAAATTCACATATAGATAGATCTATATATATATATATATATATATATATGTTATAATACCAAATTCAGAATCCAAAATTGTTAATTCATTATGATTCAGTCATCAAAGTTGAAATAGTGTGTTTTTGGATACCTGTTCGTTTGAGACGGCCATCATCGATGACGTCGAAGAAGACTTGTTGGTGATGAGATTGTAGAACGTGGTTCTTTGTGTCTGTAACCTGACCCATCTTTGTGTTTGCGTTACTGAAGAAGAAGAAGAAGAAGAAGAAGAAACATTTTCATCATCAGCTACCAACATAATTATAGACCCCTTTGGCATTTGTTTGAAAACAAAATTACATTTATATCCCTGATAATGTTAAAATTTATTCAAATAAACTATTAATTCAGGGATATAAATGTCATTTGGTATATCTATATATTTTATATCTTGTTTTGTGTTGAAAAGACCTATTGTTCCTTTAACAAGTTTTCAAATTATGTATAAGTAAATACAAAATAAAATGTTAAAGGGATTGAAATGTCATTTGCAGTTTAAAAAATTAAAAAAGAAAAAGAAAGTGAAAGAACTGAGAAAAGAAAGTGAAAAGCATTGCAGACAACTAGAAATTTTCTCAGATGGCTTCAAGCAATTATGTCAACAACTTGGATAAACGAATTGGATTTGCTTTTTCGTTGTTGGTAATTAACCAGTTTTTGAAGATGTTTTGTTTTTTTCAGTTTCAAAAATCTAAACTTTTGGGTTCTTCTGATCACCTCAAACAAGCAAAGAGAGTTGGGATTAATTAGAGTGAATCTTACTTAATTATCAACAAGATCAGTAATATATATATAGAGAGAGAGAGTGAATGATATATCAGGTAGTTACCTTGTTCATTTCTGGCTTGTACGGGAACAAAATTTAAAAGAGCTGGGATTTGAGAAGAAGAAATAGAGAGTGGGATTTGAGAAGAAGCTATAGAGAGAGAGAAAGAGAGAGAGAGAGGCAGCTTCGTGGTAGGCAGCTTCCACGAAGCTTCATTTGCATTTAAACAGGTATATAATTATATATATATATATAGAGAGAGAGAGAGAGAGAGAGAGATGGTAAGTAGAACTGTAGAAGTGCTTGGTGATTATTACCGTTGGCTGAATTAATCGATTATTGTATCTTTTCATTTATATTCAATTATTGTACTAGTGGTGGAGTCCCACATATCAATTATTACCTTTGGCTGAATTAATCAATTGTTGTATCTTTTCGTAGATACCTTATCATACATCTGTATAATTTCAAGTTCTTAGTTTCTTACCTTTCGAGTTTCGAGTCGACACCTCTGTTATGATAAAAATACAGACAAAATAAGATAGAATAATTACCCTCGTGACTATCAATTTGATGACACATTATTAAAATGGCCACCAGATTCTCTTTTAAAAAATGGCTATTAGATTAGAAATTAGTTTTTAAATGATCATTTTTAACGAAAAGTGTGACACTAATCACTATTTTATCAAATTTCATCTCATTCTATCTAATGAGTGGTATTTCAATAAATAAGAGATGACGTTAATTTATTTTATATGTTTTTTTTTTAAATCAATTTTTTTAATAGTAACATTTTGGTAAATAAGGGGATGATATTAATTTAGAGTGGTGCTATTGGCACACCCCCTATTGGTCAATTCATGTTCCACTTTTTTAATTATTTAGTTTTTTTTTTTTTTTTTTCCAAAAGAGATATACAATTTAAGAAAAAAAAATATTTTATAAAGTAAATCTAATAAAACCCTACATTCCTTAAAAATAAACAAATAAATAAATAAATAAACTTTATAAAGCAAAAAGTTTCAGAAAAGGTAAAAAAGAAATTTAATCACTAACAGCTACAACACTTTATAAACATAAAAAGTGTACAATTCAACATTATACATCTAAAACCAAACCCATTAAAACACAACCAAACTAATCACAAAATCCAACAAAGAGAGAGAGATACCTTGACACTGCCATTACAAGCATAATGTCACGGCCCGTATAATCCAAAATTCAAATTCCAGCCAAGGAGCCTAACAAGACCACAAACAAGGCCAAACAGCTGGAACATTCTAGAGATCTCCAAAAAGTCTAGCAATGGATGCTTCTGGAAATCTCTAGCAACACAACCTTTCTAGGTTGTTCTTGTACATATCTAGATAAGTGTAGGAATTATCTAGAGATATGTAGTTACTTGTATAGAGAATTCTAGATAGGTAGAACACTCTAGATTTGTATAGAACATTCTGGAGACTCACTCTCCAACCTTGGATCAAATTGATCCTAGCCATTCATTGAGAAGGTGGCACACTATAAATAGCCAACCTCTCTCATTTGTAAGGCATCCAAGCCATCAAGCATTCAAGCATTGTAAAGCTTCCTTATAGCAATACAATCTTTCCTTTACATTCCAACTAAGCTCTTCCAACACCTTTCTCTAGTCTCTCTTGCATTTGAGAGTGACAAAGCACCCTTTAAGGCTTACTTAGCAACCTTGCCCACAAGTTGCCTAAGTGCCGCACGGGATTTTCCGCCGCGTAATTCTAAGCCAGTGACAGCTGGTATCAGAGCCTTGTCGAAGCAACCACAGCTAGTTCGCGAAGCAATGGCATCAGATAGCAAAGTTGCTGCTAGAATGGAGGAGCAAGCGCGAGGTCGTGGCGAGCAATGCACCCACACCAAGCGACATAAGTTCAAGGGTCCGTCCATGGATGATTTGGAAGATAGGATGACCGGCTTGGAGGACACCCTCTCCGGCACACAGGTCACCTTGAGTGATGTAGTCGATCGTCTCAACGACTTAGAGACAGACTATGGCGAGATCACCTAAGCTATGAAGGCCATGCTCCGAGAGTTCCAAAAGGGTGTCAATGAGGACGCATGCTTCCTCACCCAAGAGATTCGCAACCTCCACACATTCGTGGAGCACGAGTTGCGAGCTATCCTTGTGGACATGGAGGAAATCCGTACCAAATGGGCTTCGTACCGGAATAGCCCATCCGTCAGCTTTGGTGCCACCATAAGCACCAATACCATCCAAGTCCCTAAGCCATCCACTTACAGCGGCAACTAGAAAGCCATGGAGGTGGAGAGCTTTCTCTTCGGCATAGAACAATATTTCGAGGCCAAAGGAGTTAGGGATGACGCTAAGCGGATCACCAACGCTCCTACCTTCCTTAGGGAATCCGCCCAACTTTAGTGGCAACGCAAGCATGGTGACTTCATCAATCCCATCACCACATGGGATGACTTCAAGAGGGAGCTCAAAAAGTAGTTCTCTCCTACCAATGCCGAGAAAGAGGCTTGCGGCCGCCTCCGTCACCTCAAGCAATCGGGATTCATCTCTGATTACGTCAAGAAGTTCATAACCTTAACCCTTGAGATCACAGACATGTCCGACAAAGACCAACTCTTTTTTTTCATGGATGGCCTCAAGGATTGGGCTAGGGTGGAGCTAGAGAGGTGGAACGTGGAAGACATCGATACCGCCATTGCCGATACGGAGTCACTTACTGACCTTACCCGGGCCAAGGAAAAGAGCGACAACCATGATGAAGGAAGGGACGAGCCAAAGGGCAACGATCGCAAGGATGAGAGGCGTCCCAAGTCTGATGATGGCGACACTCGGCAGAACAAGTCCAAATGAGGCAAGCCCGAAAAGATCAAGTCGAAAAGTCCATGCTTTATTTGCGATATGCCATATTGGGTATGTGACTGCCCAAAGCGGAAGATGCTAAATGCCATGGTCACCCAGCTCGAGGAAACCAAGGCAACCAAAGGCCAAGCAAGCGTGGGTTATATCCAACAGCTTTACGCACTCAACGGGTGAGCCTTGCCTCTAACGCTTGCCAAGAAAGGCCTTATGTTCGTAGAGGTGACCATCAGAGGCAAGAAAGTTCATGCGATGCTGGACATCGGGGCAACGCATAACTTCATATCGGTGGACGAAGCCAAACGACTCGGCTTTCGTATCACCAACGAAGAAGGTGCCATCAAAGCAGCCAACTCTCCGGTCAAGCTAGTCGATGGCACCGCGAAGGACATCACTGTCCACATAGAGCCATGGAGCGGAAGGTTGGATTTCTCAATAGTCCCCTTGGATGACTACTAAGTGGTTCTAGGCATGGCGTTCTTCAACCAAGCCAATGTTTTCCCCCTACTCGCTGCAAGCTCACTTAACATCCTAAATGGGGGCAAAGCACTCACCATCCCGGCGGAGCGCATCACCAAATCCGAATTTAAGACGTTATCCGCCATACAACTTGTGGGGACACCAAGTTCTCATACCTCTTCAAAGAACCTCCAGCCAACTGAAGGCGTTCTAAAGAAGAGGAAACGTGCAAGCTATGGGAAGCAACAACCAAAGACAACGGAGGGAGGCACCATGAACGCCAAGCTACCGTTTCGACAACGCAGGCCCACTTGCACGAAGCCGAAGGAGTCGACACACCTCAACCCACGTCCGGCTCCTAACATAAAACCAATCCTTCATGAGAGGCTTTCCAAACTAAAATCCACTCGTCCGAAGGAGCCAACCAGTGGCAAACTCCGACATGCATGACGCCCACGCGACGAGGACGTCACGAAATCAGGTGGGGGAGGATGTCACGGCCCGCATAATCCAAAATCCAGATTCCAGCCAAGGAGCCTAACAAGACCACAAACAAGGTCAAGCAGCCGAAACATTCTAGAGATCTCCGAAAAAGTCTAACAACGGATGCTTCTGGAAGTCTCTAGCAACACAACCTTTCTAGGTTATTCTTGTACATATCTAGATAAGTGTAGGAATTATCTAGAGATATGTAGTTACTTGTATAGAAAATTCTAGATAGGTAAAATACTCTAGATTTGTATAGAACATTCTGGAGACTCACTCTCCACCCTTGGATCAAATTGATCCTAGCCATTCATTGAGAAGGTGGCACACTATAAATAGCCAACCTCTCTCATTTGTAAGGCATCCAAGCCATCAAGCATTCAAGCATTATAAAGCTTCCTTATAGCAATACAATCTTTCCTTTACATTCCAACCAAGCTCTTCCAACACCTTTCTCTAGTCTCTCTTGCATTTGAGAGTGACAAAGCACCCTTTAAGGCTTACTTAGCAACCTTGCCCACAAGTTGCCTAAGTGCCGCAAGGGATTTTTCGCTGCATAATTCTAAGCCCGTGACAACAAGGTGTCTCCAAATTGGTGATTGAAACCTCCTCCTGACAAATGCAACACTCAGCCACCTGAATCAACGGCTCATCCTCTCCCAAATCATCTGCATTTTCTATAGAACACAAAGGCCCCGTCTCTTTTTCCATAATTAAGCTCCAATTATCCTCCTCTTGCACGGATTTCGGCGAGCTCATCAACCGGTCAACAAACAACACCACGTGATCACTCATTTTAATTTTAATTTTAATTTTTTGTTCCTTTAACGATCCACTACCAAAAAAAAAATGAGGTCTGAGATAGATAGAGATAATTGGGGTTTATTAAGTTTGAGGGTAGTTTTGAAAATAAATAAAATAAATTAATAAAACCATTTAATTTTATTTAATTATATCAAAATTTAAAAAATAGGGCATAAATAGATCAGTAAGGGGTGTGCCAATAGCACCGCTCATTAATTTATTTTAGATATTTTTTAGAAATCAATTTTTTTCTTTTGTTTTTTGAAACAAATAATTATATATATATATATATATATATACAAATTTTCTATTGTCAGTTCGTCCTGATATAAAATATATCAGGACGAAGAATGTGAACCATTAGATTTACATACTTTGACTCAAAGTACACTTGTCAAAACTTCTCCATAATCTATGGTCTACATTCTTCATCCTGCTATATTTTATATCAGGAAAAACTAACAGTAGAAAAGATAAATATATGTATATATATATATTTACACACACTAAATATAATTATTCATTTCAAAATACAAAAGAAATGGTTTAGATCAATATATGTGTCTCTTCTTTGTTTTTTAGATATTTTAGATTTTGTGGCATTAATCTTCTCAAAAAAGAAATATATATATATATATATATATATAATCTTCTTAAAGTATATAAATATAATGGTCAACATTCTTCCGAACTACAATAGAAAATTTGTATATATATATATATATACACACACACACACAAAATATAATTATTAGTTTCAAAAAACAAAAGAAATAATTAATTTCCAGAAAATATCTAAAATAAATTATTGTTATCCCCTTATTTACTAAAATACCACTCATTTGATGAAATTTGATGGAATGACCATTAGTGTCACATTTTTCGTCAAAAATGGTAATTTTGAAACCAATTATCAATATAGTGGCTATTTTGATAGTGTGTCATCAAATTGATAGCTACCGGAGTAATTATCCAAAATAAGATTATACGTTCGATTTATGTCTCTTACGGTATTAATTAGAGTAATAATGATAGAATGAATGTACAAAGGAAAGGAAAAGTGGGCTGTAAGTATAACCGTATGACAGTACGAGTATGGGATGTGATAGGGTAGCTTGATGTGTGTTGCTCACGGATGGTAAGGCTTTCGGGAGGTTCAATGATTCAATTCACATGGTTTTGTTTTGTTCAATTTTTGCTTCAACATCAACTACTCAAAATCTTACAAATTCATAATACAGACAAGTTTGATGCTACATACTCTTTCACTAATAATTCAATTCACATGCTACGTAACTTCACTTTAGAGTTTAGATTACGTTAAAATGTAAAAGTGAATCAATTCAAAATTAAAGTTGCTGAATGGAAATTAAACCAATCCTAATTACCTTCGGTGGCCACATTCAATTATGTTCATTTTTTCTCTCTCATACAACTTGATATTTGAATAACACTTGTAGAATGCAAGGAAAAACAAGGATCAAGGAGACGATCTCAACTCTAACATAAGTTGCTAAAGGTATGTCATTTGACATCATCATGACTGACGCATTATGTATAAGATAATAAATAGTTACCGTATTTATTGTAATATGATAATAAATACGAACATTGATATGTGTGTTTATTTCTATTTATGGAAATAAATTAAATTCGTTATTAATCTGGGCATAGATTAACACTACCCTTAATTGTATCCACCATATAGTACTAATTTTAGTCCAATCATATCATATCAATCCAATCCAATCAAATCACATAAAAATAAGAGTGACGATATTTGCACCCTTTAAAAACCGTATATACACCCTAAATTAGTATGTTTTTAAAAATCCAATAATACCCTTGAGCAAAATTACTAAGAGAACTAATTGTTTGTCAGTACACCCACCAATAATTATTAATTAGTTTTCTATTTTAATCTTTTATATTTTTTTCCTATTAATGGTTTAATATTATTATATCATAAAAACTCTTTCCATTTTAATAAACACTATATTCTCTTTTAAATATATTTTCAATCTCTTTTTAAAGAAATACAAATTGATTGCTACGTATATAAAATGAATCAAAATCATGAGACAAATTTGGTTGTGAAAAAGTAAAGTTTTAAATTAATTTTTATATATATATTTTTTTATTTCTTTCAAACACACTTCAGATTTTTATTTATTTGTGAATATTATATATTCTTTCTTGTAAAAAAAATATTATATGTTGTTCAATATTTTCATCGAACACCTATCTTTTTTTTTTTTTGAAATATCATTTAACACCTATCTACTTCCATATTAATTGGGATATGACACAAAACTTGCATTCCTACAATTCTCTCAAACAGAAAGTGTTTATCCAATAAAAATATATATATATATATATATCTTAAAATGGATTTGTAACGAAAAATAGAGTTTGAATTGACATTTTATATATATATATATATATATAAACCTATATATAGGTTTATAAACATAGAACAAGCAAATATGATAGTATAGACAAGATAATATATAACAAAAGTAGAAACATAAATTGGATTAATAATACTTACAATTTATGTATAAATCTGAAAGTAATTGATGGACAATGAAAATACAGAAAATGAGTCACAAACTTTATTGTAGATTCAAAATTTTTACAAAAGAGAGAGGAAAGATTACAGAGGAAAGCTTGAGAGAGGAAATTACAAAGAGGGAGAATGATCTGAAAACTGAACCTGCCTTAGACTACCCCAAGCTATCCCTATATAGGATAGTTAACTCAAGGTTACAAGATTGACCATGGTAAAACTGACCATGGTAACTGACATCATTATTACTAGTGAAATGAGTCACGAGAACTGGTAGTGGATTCCATGTTCTCTGAGAATAAGTCTGGTGAATCTAACGAGGCTAAAGCCTCTGTTGAGGTGATAAGTCATGTCCAAAATAGCTATTTGCTTCTATAGGGTCGTCTTCATTTCCAAGGAGATCATCATCATCATCTTGATTTTCTGATCCCGAATCTTTTTGAGATATGTCTGCCATTGTCTTCTCCATTTCATTAGTTATTCTTCTCAATTCTTCAGGGGTGCTTGGAGCAGCAATTCTGGCTTGATATTGAGCTTTGGCCATTAAGGATTGGGGTTGGTCAGGTGATTTATTGTATAAAGTAGGATTTTCTTCAAACCAGGTGGCAATTCGGTTTTTGCCATGTTGAGCAATATTCATGCCACTCCACCATTTGATCTTTGTCTGTCTACCGAAGTAAGGAATGTTGACATTTCCAATCAATTTATCCTTGATAGCATATTCAAGCATCAAAATCCAAGTCAGACTAAAATGTGTGAAGAAAAGTAATAAGTCTGGTATAAAATCCCAATCTTTGGGTTTTATAAGTCGTCCAATAGACATATCTCTCTTTAACAATAGGTGGAAGGAGATCAATAGTTGGACCATATTTGCCCCATCACTCTAAGAACCAAAAAGGAATATGAAAGGGAAAATCTTTGTCAAAATATATAAACCAGGACAAGGATTTGCCTGGGTTTTGTCCATATAAAATTTGTGTCCATGCATTTACATAATCCCAATAGAAGTACTCAGAAACATGGAATGGTCTTGAAAATATTCTTTTCTTGTTGGGATCCCCTCCCCACTGGTCAAGAGTTATGATTTTGCAAAGCTTGATTTTTCAGAAAATCAATTTTTCTTTGTTGGTTTTGTCAAAAACATCAGAGAGGTAGACCGACTAAAATGTGTGAAGAAAAGTAATAAGTCTGGTATAAAATCCCAATCTTTGGGTTTTGAAAGATAAGTCATCCAATAGACATATCCCTCTTTAACAATAGGTGGAAGAAGATCAATAATTGGACCATATTTGTCCCACCACTCTAAGAACCAAAAAGGAATATGAATGGGAAAATCTTTGTCAAAATATATAAACCAGGACAAGGATTTGCCTGGGTTTTGTCCATATAAAATTTTTGTCCATGCATTTACATAATCCCAATAGAAGTACTCAGAAACATGGAATGGTCTTGAAAATATTCTTTTCTTATTGGGATCCCCTCCCCACTAGTCAAGAGTTATGATTTTGCAAAGCTTGATTTTTCAGAAAATCAATTTTTCTTTGTCGGTTTTGTCAAAAACATCAGAGAGGTAGACCGAGTCTGTATCTACCAAAATGAATTCATAGAAAATATGTCGTTTTGATATGTCTTCAGGAATCCTGCAAAATAGGGGATTAATGACTGCATTCGCCAATTTTTTAGGTTCCTTGAGGTAAATGTCTAATAGTAGTGATGGTTCAATTGTAAAATATCTGTCAAAATAGGGCTTATGTAGATAAGGGTAACTTGGGAAGTTAATCTTTGGAAGTGAAGGTGAGGTAATTTGTGATTGGTTTGTTTTGGCAAGTTTGTCTTGCTTGGAAGAGTGGGGACTAATATGAGAAGAAGCAATAGTTTCAAATGATGGGAAATCTGATGGGGATTCTAATTTTAGTGGGGAAAAACTATTTGTCATTTGTAATGGGTTTGCAATAGGAGGCCTGGAGGAGGATGTTTGGCCTAGTGATTGAGGTGTACTTGGTTGAGATAACATGGTCAGGGCATGCTTGTCTTTGTGATTTGATTTTGGGCTATGATAAGTCGGTACTATTGATAGGTCTGATGATGATTCAAATGATAAGTCTGGTCTAGGGGTAGTGGGCCTGGGACCTCTGGGCTTGCTTCTGCTATTACTCATTTTTTTCCTTGTAAAAATTCCCTGGTCAAGAAATCTGGTAAGCTATTTTTAGATCCTTTAATATGTTCAATAGTAAAATCGAATGCAGATAATAAGGCTTACCATCTGGAAAATATCTATTTTGAAGCAAGATTTTTGACATCTTTTTTCAAAATGAATTTTGCAGACTGGCAATCTGCTTTCAAAACAAATTTTTGATTTATCAAATCATCTTGTAATTTTTGTATAGTTAACACGATTGCTAAAATTTCTTTCTTAACAGTAGAATATTTTTGTTGAGTGTCATTCCAAGATCCAGAAACATATCTAACAAGATATTCTTTTTTATTAATGGTCTGTTTGAGAATTCCCTCAAATCCTAATTCAGAAGCATCTGTTTCAACTATCTTTGGAGCATTAGGGTGGCAAATGGATAGGCAAGGAAGTCTCTGGACATGTTCTTTGATTGTTTTAACAGCTTGCATATGATGGTCTGTCTAAGGTAATGGGTTTTTTCCAAGTGTTTGAAATAATGGTTTACAAATGATTCTCAATTCTTTATAAAAATTAGCCACATAATTCAAGCAACCTAAGAATCTTTGAAGCTGTGTTTTGTCCCTGATTTCATCAGGAAATTTGCTAGCAAATTCTAGGCTTCTTTGTATGGGTATGATAGTACCTCTTCTGATATTATGACTTAAAAATCTGATCTCAGTCTGGAATAAGACAATTTTTGGGGCTGAGACTACTAATCCTTGGGTTTTAATAGTTTTTAAAAATATATCTAAATGTTTCCAATGTTGGTCAATATTATCATAATAGATTAGCACGTCATCAATATAAACAATGGAAAATTCAGTATAAGGATTGAAGATTTCATTCATAATGCATTGAAATTCACTAGGAGCATTTTTCAACCCAAATGGAATAACATTCCATTCATATTGTCCAAAAGGGACAGTGAAAGCAGTTTTATAACGATCTTTTTCAGCAATCTGAATTTGCCAAAATCCTGATTTCATATCAAACTTGGAAAATATTTTTACATCATAAAGTCTTTTTAATAAGTCTGCTTTATTAGGTATTGGGTACCTAATCCATTGGAGGGCTTCGTTTAAAGATTTGTAATTGATGACAAGTCTAGGAACTCCTCTTTCTACTTCGGCGTTTTTCCTAACATAAAAAGCAGGACAACTCCAAGGTGATTTAGAAGGTCTAATAAGTCCTTTTTGCAATAAGTCCAGAATCTCCTTCTTGCAATATTCAAGAAGTTCAGAGATCATTTGGATAGGTCTAGTTTTAGTTGGTGTACCTTTTTCTGAAAAATCTTTGTTATAAGGTAAACTAACTATATGTTTCTTTCTATCCAATAAGGTATTAGGAAAGGAGGAACAAACTTCCTTTTCTAGGTTAATTTTAAAATCACTAATTCTTTTCAGTGTCTTGGTTTCTCTATATGGTTCTTTTGTCTCTCAAACCTAAGGTCATCCTTTAGGAAAGATAAATGATTCTCTTTTAGGGTGAGATTATTTATCTGTTGTTCTAGAAAGATAGAGTTGTCTTTTCCTATACTGGTTTTCTTTAGGAAGTTTATTCCCTTTCAAGAATAGGAAAAGTAAAAGGGAACAAAATCTTTCTTCCTAAATACTCGGTTCTAGTCCTTCATCTGTGGTGGTGAAATGGGTAATAAGATAAAGGAAAGGTAGACCTAGAATGACATTCTGAGATAACGTCTTGACCATAAGGAAATTAGAGTTATAACAAACTCCTGAATTGCAGACTCTGGCATTGGTCAATTTGTAACTAATGTCTAGTTTATGTTTATTGTCCCCATATAAAGATTCTGTGGTTGTTTCCAAATATTTTGTGGGAACTAATCCTTCTTTGATACAATTTTGGTCAGCTTCTGAATCAATAAGAGCATTGACTCTAAGATTGTAGTCAGAAGATATTCTAATGTCTATGTCGCAATACCATTTTTGTATTCTGAAAGTTTTGGTGATATTGACTAGGGCTACAACAGGTTCTATTTCCTTATTGCAAAGGATACTACCAAGTTTTCTATTTGATGATGGTATAAATCTATATATATATATATAGGTTTTCAGGAGGTTCAATAATTCAATTCACATGGAGTTTTGTTCAATTTTTGCTTCAACATCAACTACTCAAAATCTTACACATTCATACCATTTCAATTTCATAATATAGACAAGTTTGATGCTACATACTCTTTCACTAATAAGTAATAATTCAATTCACATGGCATGGTTTTGTTTTTGTTTAGTGTTTGCCCACCTACATTAATTAAGCTATTAACTTGTGTCACTTTAGAGTTTAGATTACCTTAAATCTAAGTGAATGGAAATTAAACCAATCAAAATTACCTTCGGTGGCCACACTCAATTCATTGGCCAATAACATAAGTTGCTAAGGTGTGTCATTTGACATCATCATATATAATTGATGCATCATGTATAACTAATTAACTATTACAAGTTACAACCTTGTAGTTTTATTTTTTGGGTTTTTTAATTGGGCTCAATATTATGTACGTGATTGGAGTATGGGGGAATAACTCGAACCTACAATCTCATTTTGTCCATCTGTTTATTTTAATCAACCATAAGATGGACTAGAAATTTATCATAATGGATCATAATTGGTGTCGACTAAATGTAATAATTTTAAATTATATAATTATGATAAAATTTCACAAAAAAATGAGTAATGCTATTTAGAGTATAATTAAGCATTCAAAATGATGTGTTTTTTCTATCTACAAGCCATATAATTGAAGAATTTGGATTCTCTGCTGATCTAATTTTTTTTCCTGACCTCATCTATTCCCAACACATATAAGCATTGCAATGAATGGATGGTTAAGATGCGATTGACTTTCAGAACTACTTTATCAACAACTAATCATATGATTTAAAAATAATAGGAAAAAGATCAAATCAACAGAGGATTTAAATCCATAATTGAATGTAGATAGAAGGACAAACTATATATACTCATATATGTTGTAAACATATTTTACTGGGTTGTTGTTAATGTTATTTGATATTCTATATAAGATGCCTTGTAATTAAACTGATGTAGACCTATGCTAGGAAACTTAATTAATTCTGTTCAAATATCTTCAGTATCTAGTTTCAAACTTGCTTTAGTTTTGTCATTTGTGGCTGATATATATCTCAATTAAAGCAATTATTGATTGTAATCTACCTCTTTATATATATATCAGTGGATGGAAGGTTCAAGGTTGATGTTTCTTTAATTTGTCTTGCTTGTGGGGTCATGATAATTATATTTTAATTTTTATTCTTGGTGCAGTGGCTTCTTGTTTAATTAGTGGGCTTAATTATTAAGTTTTTGTGTACGTGGATCTATATTATCTCAATGCCTCTTGAATTGCATAAACAAATTCATGAATGACAGCAAGTAAATATGAATACTCAGATGCGCACCATTCGCATTCAAACTCGCATGCAATGGAAAGATTCCATATTGATTGATTTGTGCAATTATACAAAGAAATCTTTCCCAGCTAAAATTGACAGCAAAATAAAGTTATGATTTCAGCAATTTGAATAGTCTAGACATGATTGCTTCTGGGAAATTTCTGAATTGTACCTCTATAACTCTATTAGAAATTACAGAATAGAATCTAGACATGGGTGGGCACCAATCCGCCAACCCAGTCCGACTAGAGTTATAGAGGTACAAGTGAGAAATATGTAATTTCTAATAGTCATAGAGGTACAAGTCAGAAATTTTCCGGATGCAACCATGACTAGACTATTTCCAAATAACATGTTACAAATTGTTGAAAAGAATAAAAAATCTGAAAACCTACTTCTACAACATCACCGAGGGATTAACTCGATGATTGAAATCTCATTCACAGAACATTCCAGCTCTGAAGTATTTCGCCAGAAGCATACGTTTACCTGGTCGTGGGAGACTCGTAGAGTAGCTATTAAGGATAGGATCTACCTGTGCCATTGATGGTCGACCTGCAGCTTCTTGCACACATAGTAGTCCAACGACAATGCATTGTATCATTTCCACAGTGGAACCACCCCTCAATATAGGATCTATCACTCTTAAAGGTGTCCCTGCCCTATGGTTTTCCCAGGCCTGCAGAAGTTTACAATATTCACACAGTTAGGGATTTTCTTCGAAATTTTATGGTATCGTTGCCATTTCTAGGCTGATTTCAAAAGGATTTAAAATTGTCAACGAAGCTACTTTTTTTTTTTATTACTTAAAAATTTCAGAGGTCTTCTCCGTTGATATTTTTCCCACTTAAGATCTCTAGGACCGGCACCCCAAACCTATAGACGAAAGTCCCATTATTGTAATATTCCGGGGCCATATACCCACTAAAAATGATCATATAATTAAATTAGTTTTGTTGAAATGAAATCAAACTATATCCATTACTGTATGCAAATTTATTTAACTTACAAGGTCCCCACAACTCTCTCCGTTTCAGCATGAGTTTGGTCTCTTTCGAACAACCTCGCCATTCCAAAATCTGAAATCTTCGGTTTCATATCTTGGTCCTTCCTGGCTTTGACGTCACGATGGTATTAGTTGTTAAGTTTTCTGTTGGTAACATCTCTAGTCAGTTATTATGATGGTATTTTATGCAGCCTTGCTAGTCTATTCTGCTGTTACTTTTAATTCAAGTTAATGAAAGCAATACAATAATTTACAAGCTAATGAAAACACAATCATCAGCGATCACCAGTAAATCCAAAGAAAATATTTTCGGCTTTGAAAAATGCAGCAAAAAAAAAGCTAGTCAATGTTTTCGGTTGCATGAGTTTTTCTTCATCCAATGGTTCTTTTTTCAGAAGATGATCATCATCTTAATTAATATTAATTAAGTTGAATATGAGGAAATAAAAAAAGTTGAAAATAATAAGCGAAGAAAATTAAAAGCGTACTAGACACAAGAAACAACAAACATCTAAATGATCAAGGGCCGAAAACAGAGAAATTGTATCAAAGATTCAAAGGGAGAGAGTTTTGGGGGCATATGAATTTTCTTAGTAATATAAAAATACAGTGAAAGTGAGCTGTTGACAATGAAAAAGAAACTGAAAATAGATTTACGATATTATCAGAAAAACACGTCAACTCTTCAAGTAAATTCCAAAATCCAAAACAAATAAATATACCATATCACCACAAAAATTCACATTTAGATAGATCTATATATATATATATATATGTGTGTGTGTGTGTTATAATACCAACATCAATATCCAAAATTTTAAGTTCATTATGATTCAATCACCAAAGTTGAAAAGTAGTGGGTTTTTTGTAACCTGTTCGTTTGAGACGGTCATCATCAACGACAGAGAAGACTTGTTGGTGATGAGATTGAAGACTTGTAACCTGACCCATCTTTGTGTTTGTGTTACTGAAGAAGAAACATTTTCATCATCAGCTTTTTATAACAAAACACGCAAAAACACTGAGATAAGTGATAAGAAGTTTGTGTGTATATGAAAACAAAGCAGTTAAACACTATGTAGAATTAAATACAAAATAAAATGTTAAAGGGATTAAAATGTCATTTGAAGTTTAAGAAAATTTTTTTTCTTTTTTCTTTTTTCTTTTGAAGAGGGTTTAAGAAATTAAAAAAGAAATATATATATAGAGAAGAGAGAGAGAGAGAGAGGGTGAATGACATACCACTTAATTACGTACCTTGTTCATTTCTGCCTTGTACACGAACAAAATCAAAGAAATAGAGTGTGGGATTCAAGAAGAAGCTAGAGAGAGAGAGAGAGATTTAGAAAATCAAAGAGTTGAGTTGGGATATTTGAGAAGAGGTTAGCTACTATTTATACAAGAGTAGGTGAGAAAAGACTAAAGAGGTAGATGGACATTGACTCCAGTACTTGCATGATGATGGTGAACAACATTTATTAATGGTCATGTGGTCGGTGGTCATCGATTCAAAGTAAAAGAACAATTAAGAGCAACAATAATATAGCATGGGTCGATGGGTCCCATCCCAACATGGCATGCATGGAGGTTTGTATCAGAATCATGACTGGTATCAACCATATATCCCATCCATGCATGACGTCACCGTATATATTTTAAACACAAATGAACAACTCTCTCCTGTAACTAGAAACTCTAGTGTCCATAGATCGAATATATGCTTATACACAAATTAGAACATCTACGATGTAGCCGTTGGTTTATGATAAAAATTAGATGACAATTACAATAAATATTAGACATTGATGAGTTCAAATTGTTGATATGGTTTTATTATTGTTGATATGGTATGAGTTCAAATTGACAAATAGTCTTTTGAGCAACACCTAAACATTCATGTTTTGAAATTAAAAGCATGTGAAAAACTTGGATACATACATGTATGGAGTTGGTACTGTATATACTAGAAGCTAGGCCCTTCATATTTTGTAATCATCCTTTTTCGATGTTGGTTACAGACTTACGGCTTATATTGATGTTGAGATAAAGAATTGAAAAATCAATAATTAGTTCAAATCTCAATCATTTTTGATTGTTATGATTTATAGCAAAACCTAGTAGATATATGCATTTGCAATGTTTGGTATAATTGTGTGTCTATGAATTATCATCATGATATCAAAGCATTTAATTTCCACTTTATTTTTTAAAAACAAAAAGGTTCGGGACAGATCCATAAATTTTTGTTGCCACTGCACTAAAACAAAACTTTTGAGAGGGGTCAAAGTGAATAAATTATAAAACTTTAAGGAAAAGTGTATAATTTTTGAAAGCATTTTTTAAAAGTTTGCACACCACTGACCTTCTTATTATAACTAGAGATTGCTTAGTTGTCGATTAAAAAAAAAAAAAAACTTTTTTAATTGAGAATGAATTTGTTTACCTACACTTTTTGTGGATAAATATTACCTCCCTCCCCAGCACTTGACATGTGTCCAGGGAGGGGGTGCTTTTGTTAAAACACATTTAACAAAAGCACCCCCTCCCTGGACACATGTCAAGTGCTGGGGAGAGAAGTAATGTTTACCCACAAAAATGTGGGTGAGCAAAAATGCACTCCTTTTAGTTTGTAGATAATTTAATGGTATAGTTTTATTAGTGAACCATCTCTTATGAAAAATTTGAACTCCAAATTACCATGAAAATATATGGCTCAAATTAATTGTCCAAATTCAATTATAGAAGTGATAAAAAAAAAAATTGAAATTAAGAGATAAATCATTTGGTCCGGAAAAATATCTTAATTTAATTTAAAGAAAGATTATGGGACCATACTATTAAATTATTAATAAAGTTGATGTCAACTGTCATTCTTTGTCAATTTCTTTTCCTTTATGAAAGAGCAATAATGTAGGATAATATGGAAACCACATTAGGCTTCTTGCCAATGTGGCATGACTCTTCTTATTAAAAATAAAATATATATATAATAATATATATATATTATTTTTAAATTAAAAATTAAAAAACTTATTAAAAATTAAAAAAATTAATTAGTTAAAGAGTCATGCTTATAATATGGGTTGGTGGCATCTAAATTTCAAAAGCTATCAAGAAAAAAAAAAAAAAAACTGAGAAAAAAGGAAAGAGTTATTGTCTTGTTTCAATTTATCAACTCATGAGTCATGACCTACCACCCACAGTAACTCAATATTAATACTCCCGTTTTTACCGTTTTTAAAATCCAAAAATTTACTTGTTTTATTTCCTAAGCTACCATTTTTTATTTACAATAACACTTCCTTTTTATTTTCTCAGTTTTTTTTCTTTCCTGCTAGTTTCTGGAAGTTAGATGTCCACCAACCCATATTATAACTTATAAGCATGACTCTTTAACTAATTAATTTAATAAGTTTTTTAATTTTTAATTTCAAAATTAAAAAACTTATTAAATGAAGACTTGAGGTAATGTGAAAAATCATCTCAATAATGATCTCAAAGCAATAAATGAAGCGTCCAAACAATTACAATTTTTGTTGTTGCAAACAATTACAATTAAATGCATGCAATTTTCAATCTTTTAAATCTAAAATACTTTAAAATAATATTTGGACAGTACCCAAAATACTGACATCACCAATGAAAGTGTAGCATATGTCCTTTTTTATTTTATTTTATTTTTTTACATTTTTCTTATATATTGGGCACGTACTACACTACTATCGGTAGGGTATTTTGGGATACTGACTAGTTAATAACCGAACATTATTCAATACTTTTTTACAATTAAATGCATGCAATTTTCAATCTCTTGAATGCTATTTTATACAGTAAATTAATTAATTAATTATTTTTTGAGAAGCATAAAGTAAATTAAATTGTTTTGAATTATTTAAAAACAACATTTGGGTACTGACCAACCAATGGTTGGTTGCCACATAACTCAAAGTAAGAAGAAAAATGTAAAAAGTAAAAGAGTTTTGGTCACGTGTCAACACTCCATTAGGTGGTCAGTATGCTTGGATAGAGTCAGTACCTAAGCATTTTTCATTATTTAAAGTGGCTAAGCCGTAAAGTTTTGTGAATTTTTAAAAGAATAATGTTTGGATACTGAACCTTAAAATACTGACCCTATCAATGGGAGTATACCACGTGGCTTTTTATCTTTTATTTTTTTACATTTATCTCACAAATTGAACAATGTGTTATTCTCCTATCGGTGAGGTCAATATTTATCGGTTTGAGAGAAAAGTAATGCCCCTATACGGCTATACGTATACGGGCTATACACTATGTAAAAGTTGTTGATGGTTTCGTGCATCGTAAAAAAAAAAGGCCATTAACTCATAATTTTTTTTTGTTTGTTTAGAATCTCGTGATAAGAGGATAAAGTGATGTCATCATCTGAGATATGTATGGGTGCAAATAGTAAAAAATTAATGGATGATAAATAAAGGAATATTGGTTTCCATATTCTCCTACATTATTGCTCTTTAACCATATGGCCATATAATCTTTCTTTAAAATTTTAAATTAAATTAAGAAATGTAGGACCCAAATTAAATGATCTATCTCTTTATTTCAATTTTATTTATCACTTCTAATCTTCTATACGACTATAAGTGAATTTTAATTTGAGCCACATACTTTAATGGTACATAATTTAGAGCTCAAATTTTTCATAAGAGATGGTTCAATAGTTTCGGCATCCAATAAAACTATACCATTAAATGATCTACAAATTAAAAAAGTTTCAAGCAATCACTAGTTATAGCAAGAAAACCGGTGGTGTGCAAACTTTTTTAAAATACTTTTAAAAATTATACACTGTTCCTTTAAATTTTGTAATTTATTCACTTTGACCCCTCTCAAAAGTTTTATCTCAGTGTAATGCTTTTGATATCATCATTATAATTCATAGACACACAATTATACCAAACATTGCAAAAGCATATATCTACTAGGTTTTGCTATAAAACATAACAAATAAAAATGACTGAGATTTGTGCTAATTATTGATTTTTCAGTTCTTCATATCAACGTCAATATAAGCTATAAGAGCATCCCAAACAAGGTTTCCTATTTTTTCCTTAGGTTTAGGGAGCCATTTGTATTTTTTAAAAATAGGGAGCCATATAAGGAGTGAAGACTCTAACAAACCTCCCTAAAAATGGCTCCCTATTATTATTTATTTGTTTTTTAATAAAAAAGAAATATTATTATTTAAAAATAAATAATACCTTGATAAATTGGCAAAGGAGAATTGGATAGATGAAAAATTGAAAGTTGAAATGGTAATAAAATTGAAAGAGTTCAATAGTATTTATACAAAAAAAAAAAACTAATAAAATTGAATTTAACAAAATATATATATATATATATATATATATATATAGTCGTTCTGGCTCTGCTAAAAGAGCCGTTGCAACTGTCCAAAATCAATTCTGGAACATCACTTTCAAATCATAAAAGACTTTATGCAATTTGAGTTATAAAAATAAAAATAAAAAATAATGAAATGAACGAGCACTGGTTACTGGGTAGCCGTTGGGGATAATAAAAAAGAAGAAAAATATTAATTATTTGGGTTAAATAAATAATAGGAATAATGAACGTGGACCATTGGATATGAGTGATGTGGACTCATCCTCACCATCTATTTCATTTGAGGAGAGAGGTAGAAAAAATAGGGAGGATGGTTTGGCTCCCTAAATTTAGAAAGTCTTCGGTAGTAATTAAAAATAAGGAGCGAGATAGAGAGCCTATTTGAGCACTTTTCGATTGAGACTCCCTAAATATAGTTAAGGAGGTCCCCAATTCCGACCTCTTGGGGATGCTCTAAGCCATATAAAAAAAATGATAGATTACAAAATATGAAATTCGTGCAAGAACATTAAATACAGTTGATAACATTAACAATTGCATGACCAACAAAAAATCAGATGCGTATCCAATATGCACGTTGACTTGATGCATTTTTAAAGTTCAATGGATCCCACCTTCAAAATATCATTAATCAATTTTTACATAATTAAATATGGATTTATTCATTATTAACATTATTTGAAGCGTCGGCCTCTTTTATACCAAGAGAAAGCTCATCACCTCAATAATTTTTCATTCATTTTACTCTTTATCATTATCTTCTCCATGTGATTCCTCGATCACCTAGCTACCCACATTAATTAAGAAGAAAATAATGATGATGGATGCAAATTTCAGTGGTATCTTTTTTTTTCGTTTTTGTGAAAAAAAAAAAAAAAAAAATCGTTTCATATGTATGTTCAGAGGCATTCTAGCTTTATTCCCTTTTACAACTTTATGGTACAACTTTCTAATTGCCTTTAATTTAATATCAGATGCCAGATGAACTTTGGAGATTTTTTTTAATTTTTTTTTATAGGATTACAACAACCGAGACTTAGTGAGGATAGACTCGACTACAAGTACGGCTCAGACCACTGCTCCCATAAACAGAGAGAAGAAACCCACACAAAGACGGGACGAATACCCACACACATCCAAAGGCTAGCATCCACGCAAGAGGTGGACCAAGGAAAATTCCATATATATTAGTGCATGCCATGGGTCTCGAACTTTGGTGGCGGCGAGGTCCAACGGAGGGTCCGACCATCATGGTGAGAGACTATTAGCAACTTTAGAGATTTTTTACTTGTTATATGTTCTTTTAAATTTAAAAGTATTACCTTGCTGATCTAAATTAGCTTGGAGAAGCTTTGAATTTGGCAACCGGCATTTATACTTTTTTATTTTTTTGATAACAAAAACAGCAGCAAAGCTGCACAATACAAACAAACCACAACAACGCTGCTTAAAGCAAAAAAACAAACAAGTGGTAGCAGCACAACAAACTTTAAAAGACAACAGCCACACAAACACATTATCCAGGCTTTTCATTCCTGATAATACTTCTAATGTAAACCGGATAATCCTCCATCCAAAACCTATTTTCCGCGCTACGTAGTGCAAATTTCACAAGACTTACAGAAGCACTATTGGCATGAGACAAAACCTCAAGCCACAATGATTATTGCGAAACATATCGATATCCAATAATATGGTTTCAAATTCCAAATCCCAAAGAATCCCAAGATTAATTCATTTAACAACCATAGCTTCATCCGATTCAACCATGTAAAATGTAGCTAGTAGAGAGTGTTTAAAGATGAAGAAGAAAACAGAGTAAATTGCAGAACCTCCATTGAAGCTCTTAAAGAAGCTTTTTGGAAAGAAAGAAGAATTCAATTCGTGTTTTTCTTATTCTGTTACAGAGGAGAGAGAGAGAGTAATTTATATAGCAAGTCTAGTTGCTCTGATTGCTAACTAATTTGCCGTGAATTAAGGATGGCCAATCAATCTGCCACCTGTACAAATTAGTTACATCTACTATCAGTTTTCCTGCCAATGATAGTCAGATATTTATTGTTGAGTCAGCTGTGATATTCATGATGATCACAGTTCTGATCATCATGATCTATGATAGTTTTTTGTGTGACCTGTGATCTGTTGTGAGCTGTTGATGGAAATACAAGCATAGTAGCAAATCCTCCAGATGTTGGTGTGACTGAGATATTTTCAGCTTCCTTTGTTTGCAGCTGACTATTATCTCTAACATTCCCCGCAAGCTGATCGAAGGGACTAAAGTCAGCTTGGAACGTAAGAAGGCAAAACGAGATGATGATAGGGCTTTAGTTAGAATGTCAGCTCTCTGATATTCAGTAGGCACATATTGAACCTTAAGGAGACCAGCCGCAACTTTTTCCCTGATGAAATGAACATCGATCTCAATGTGTTTCGTCCTAGCGTGAAACACAGGGTTCTGAGCAAGAGAACCGGCACTCTGATTATCACACCAGAGAATGGGACACTAAGTGAGAGAGATGCCAAGCTCAGTAAAAAGAGAGTTCAACCAAAGAACCTCAGTTGCCGTTTGAGATAAGGCTCTATATTCAGCCTCACAACTTGATTTGGCAACAACATGTTGTTTCTTGGATCCCCAAGCAATAAGATTTCCTCCTAAATAAACACAGCTGCCACTAGTTGATCTCCTGTCATCAACACAAGAAGCCCAATCCGCATCACTGTAAGCCTCTATTAAGAGAGAGCATGTAAGTGAGAATAGCATACCATAACCAGCAGTCCCTTTCAAATATCGAAGCAGCTGTTTACAAGCTTTCCAGTGATCCTCTGTGGGTGAAGCAAGGAATTGACTGAGTTTATTTACACTAAAGGCAATATCAGGCCTGGTGTAAGTTAAATATTGAAGAGCACCCACCGTACTTCTGTAGAGAGACGGTTCAGAGGAGATTGCCAACCTTGGTAAGTTTGACACCAGTAGGCATGGGTGTGGGACATGGCTTGCTTTCCACCATGTTTGTTTTAGTTAACAGGTCCAACACATACTTGTTCTGAGTCAAGAGTATCCCTTTAGAGTTTCTTAAAGCTTCAAACCCCAAGAAGTAGCTTACTGATCCTAAGGATTTAAGAGCAAAAGCTGTGTTGAGAGATGTAATAGTCTGAGTGATGAGATCAGTATCATTCCCTGTAATGAGGATGTTATCCACATAAACTAACAAGTAAATCACTTTAGACCCTACTTTCTTTAAATACAATGAGACATCAGCCTGAGAAGATATGAATCCCGATCCAAGAAGAGTAGTACGAAGCTTGAAGAACCAGGCCCTAGGAGCTTGCTTCAGCCCATACAGTGCTTTGTGAATCTGACAAACATAGTGAGGAAATTGAGGGCTAGTGAAACCGGGTGGCTGCTCCATATATACCACCTCTTTGAGATCTCCATTAAGAAATGCATTATTAATATCAAGCTGTTGTATATCCCAACCAAATGGGACAGCCAATGTGAAGATAACTCGAATGGTGGACGCCTTGATAACTGGACTGAAGGTATCCTAAAAATCAACCCCAAGTGTTTGATGAAAACCCTTCGCAACCAACCTTGCCTTATGCTTAAGAATCGACCCATCTGGTTTAAATTTGGTTCTATAAACCCATTTACAACCTACTAGATTCATGGAGTCAGTAGGAGCAACAAGACTCCAATTATTGTTTCGAGCGAGTGCAGCATACTCTTCAACCATGGCATGTTTCCAATGAGGCCTAGCAAGAGCATCAGATACTGATTTTGGTTCAATATTGATAGAATCCAACTCAGATTGATGCAAAGCAGTGAAGACTTTGGGTTTCAAGCAGCCTGTGCGTGACCTTGTAACCATTGGATGGATATTGGTGGGTTGACTAATATGTGGAGTAGGTGAAATAGATGGTGGACTGATGTCAATATGAAAAGGTTGAGCTGACACAGTATATGGAATGGAGACAGACGCAGAAGACACAGGTGTACAAATGGAATTGGGGGCAGCATTCTGCATAGAATTGTGATTAGGACCACGATCATACGCAGGGCTGATTTTATTAGGTGAGGTAAAACGAAGTATAGAAGTAAAATGACTCTAACTTGGTGGTGTAGACACAGAAATAGACTCTTTTGAAGGAAACAAGGATTGATATGGGAACTCAAATTCATTGAAAACTACATTCCTAGAAACGTAAATTTTGCCCGAAGGATGTAAGCACTTGTATCCTTTTTGTTGAAGACTATAACCAATGAATATACATTTTGAGGTATGAAAATTAAACTTTTGATGACTATAAGGTCGAAGATAAGGGAAAGAGGAGCAGCCAAATACTTTAAAGAAGTTATAGTTTGGGGACCTATGATATAGAGTTTCATATGGTGATTGAAGTTTGAGAATTGGAGTGGGAAGGTTATTGATTAGAAGAGTTGCAGTTTGAAAGGCTTCCACCCAAAATGTTAAAGGCATGTGGGCTTGAGCTAAGAGAGTGAGACCGGTTTCAACAACATGGCGATGCTTTCTTTCGGGCACACCATTTTGTTGATGTGTGTAGGCACAAGATGTTCTAAAATGGACACCTATTTTGGCCAAGTGAGGGATTAGGGGTTTGTATTCGGTACCCAAGTCAGCTTGAAGACACTTAATCTTTCTGTCAAATTGGAGTTCAAAGTATTTATGAAACTTAAAAAAGACTGCTGACACTTCTGATTTGAACTTTAGAGGATACAACCAAGTGTATCTAGAGTAGGAGTCAACAAAGGTGACGTAATACCGATGACAAACTTCAATCACCATATGAAACTCTATATCATAGGTCCGCAAACTATAACTTCTTTAAAGTATTTGGCTGCTCCTCTTTCCCTTATCTTCGACCTTATAGTCATCAAAAGTTTAATTTTCATACCTCAAAATGTATATTCATTGGTTATAGTCTTCAACAAAAAGGATACAAGTGCTTACATCCTTCAGGCAATATTTGGCTGCTCCTCTTTCCCTTATCTTCGACCTTATAGTCATCAAAAGTTTAATTTTCATACCTCAAAATGTATATTCATTGGTTATAGTCTTCAACAAAAAGGATACAAGTGCTTACATCCTTCAGGCAATATTTGGCTGCTCCTCTTTCCCTTATCTTCGACCTTATAGTCATCAAAAGTTTAATTTTCATACCTCAAAATGTATATTCATTGGTTATAGTCTTCAACAAAAAGGATACAAGTGCTTACATCCTTCAGGCAAAATTTACGTTTCTAGGAATGTAGTTTTCAATGAATTTGAGTTCCCATATCAATCCTTGTTTCCTTCAAAAGAGTCTATACATCTGTAAAGACAAGGTCAAGTGATCCAGAAGCTTTGTATGTGGACTGTTGAAATGGCAGCTGGTGTAGCTTTCCCATTTTACATGCATCACAGAAAGGTAATTGTGCAGGGTTAAATTTCAGATGTAAACTACTCAAGACTTTTCGTAGAATTAATGGGGCAGGATGTCCTAATTTCATATGCCACACATTTTCATTCAAAAGACTCAAATTACATGTGTTATCAGTCATCAAAGCATGTCGACAAGATGCATATTTGCAAAGTGAACTGATATTATTTTTTGACAAAGACAAAGCTGAAATGAAACTATTCTTCATGTTAAGAGACCCTGCTGTAGGAAATTGATCTCTTAAGTACAGCTTGTACAAACCATTCTCAAGTTTGCCTTGGAGTAAAATGGCCTTGGAGTTCTTGTCCTTTATCACACAAGAATCACAAAAGAACTCAGCAAAGGCATTGTTATCTTGAGTAAACTTTGATATACTTAGCAAATTTTTAGCAATGGCAGGTACTAACAGTATGTGTTTAAGTGCTAACATCCTGGATGGCACAGAAAATGAAGGTATAAACGTGTTACCAATATGAGTAATTTGAAGTTGCTGTCCATTACCAACAGCTAACTTGTCCGTACCTTGATATTCAGATTGCAGGGAGAGATTCGATAGATCAGATGTGACATGGTTTGTGGCACCGCTGTCTGCATACCAGGCTGGATCACATACAGTCTCTGCTGTTGCGTAATAGGCAGTGGATTGATGATAGTTGGCCTGATGTGGATTGTGAGATAAAGCTAGTGTATCGCCTTGAAACTGAGGTGAGGAGTTTTGGAACTGAGGTGAGGAGTTCTGGTACGTATTGTTGCTATTCTGATTGTTGTTTTGATAATTCTTGTCAAAACGATGATAACAATTCATGGCTATGTGACCAACTTTTCCGCACACTTGACATACTGGCCGATTGTTGTTGTTCCACCTACCAGATCCTCTTCCTCTACCTCTGCCTCTGTAACCATTTGATCTTCCACCATTATTGTTAAAACCACCTCTTTGATACCTCTTGTCACTTTGATTACCAGAAGCAAATAGTGCATTTGCACTTGGCACATCCACTTGAGCAACTGAGTCCAGCTGAGCAATCCTCTGCTCGTGGACTATTAACAGATATTGTGCTTCTTGTAAGGTCATGTCATTTCTTTGAGAAGTTATGACAGATGCAACTGAATCATATTCTCTGCCTATGCCACTTAGAATACTCAAGATTTGATCATATTCACTAACTACTTGACCGACAGCTCTCAGATTTTCGCTAATGGTTTTGATTTTTAACACAAAATCATTAACAGATCCAGTACCTTTTTTGACATTTTGTAGCTGATATTTCAGCTGGAGCACTTTAGCCATGGATTGTTGTGAGAAAAGCTTTTCCAGGTCACTCTATACTTCAAAAGAGCTACTACACTGAGTAACTTGTCCTAACAAGCCTTGACTAATTGAAGAGAACAACCAACTTAGAAGTAATTGATCTGATTTCTTCCGTAAGTTGTGTTCCTTGTTTATGACCAGCTGTTTCTCGCTTCCAGTTGTAGAACCGATCTCAACATATTTCGATGGTGGTGACTTTAAGCCAGAGATGAAATCCTCTAAATCAAAAGCTTTGATTATAGGAAGTACCTGTGCTTTCCAACATATGTAGTTGTAATTATCAAGTTTGATCTGCAGATTCACATTCAATGATTTCGCAAGTGAAGTGAAACCTCCAATCAATGAAGCGCTGGAATCCTCTCGATCATCTCCTTTGTGACTTTCGGAAGAACTTGCAGTTATAGCCATGGACGACTAGTCCCGTGAGGGCTCTGATACCATGTAAAATGTAGCTAGTAGAGAGTGTTTAAAGATAAAGAAGAAAACAGAGTAAATTGCAGAACCTCCATTGAAGCTCTTGAAGAAGCTTTTTGGAGAGAAAGAAGAATTCAATTCGTGTTTTTCTTATTCTGTTACAGAGGAGAGAGAGAGAGAGTAATTTATATAGCAAGTCTAATTGATCTGATTACTAACTAATTTGCCGTGAATTAAGGATGGCCAATCAATCTGCCACCTGTACAAATTAGTTACATCTACTATCAGTTTCCTGCCAATGATAGTCAGATATTTATTGTTGAGTGAGCTGTGATATTCATGATGATCACAGTTCTGATCATCATGATCTATGATAGTTTTTTGTGTGACCTGTGATCTGTTGTGTGCTGTTGATGGAAATACAAGCATAGTAGCAAATCCTCCAGATGTTGGTGTGACTGAGATATTTTCAGCTTCCTTTGTTTGCAGCTGACTATTATCTCTAACAAACCAGGCTAGGATTAAGACCACAATAGGCACCGAATTGTTGAACGCTCCTGTGAATAGCCATCACATAGGCTGCCAATTTGTTCTTGGGCACAACCAGTTTCTGAGAACTGCAGGCCATAACTTCACCAGATGAATTTCTAATGATAATACCCACACCACAAAACCCACTTCCTTTATCAAACACCACCCCACAATTAGTCTTGTATTCTTCCTTATCAGGCGGTAACCACCCCAGCATCTTACACATGTGACATGAAATCAGAGTAAAAGAATAGTGCTCAACTGTTCAATGCATGTACAGAGAAATAGAATTTAACGTTGTTCAACACACATTTTTATTTTCTGGCAAATACATTATATATGAAGACCTCACAGTTGGTGGAGTATAATTGGAGCTCCATGTTGTGGTTGAAGAGTTGCGAGAGTGAACGGAGAATGAGTGTAGGAAGGCGAGAGCTCGAACGAAAAAGTTTGAAGAATCATAGCCAGAGCCATCTTTGCTTCAATCATGGCAAAGTTTTGGCCTAGACAGAATCTAGGACCCCAACCAAATGGATAAAAAACATTTTGTTGATCCTTTGTTGCCTTTGAAACTCCTTCTGCAAATCTCTCTGGTTTAAACTCTCCAGCATCGTCTCCCCAATACTCAGGATCATGATGAAAAAATAGTGTTGGCAACCAAATGTCTACACCAGATGGGATTGACATTCCTCCTATGTTGGTTTTCTTGATAGTGTGCCTTTGCTGTGCAGTCACTGGTGGATATAGTCTCAAGACTTCATTCAATATCATCGATACCTGAAGATATTAGATCCATTTTCCATGAATTCACTAACAAAATTTGATAAAGAAGAATGAAAAATTTTATATGCAGAATTTCCCGTATAGAATCCTATCCTGTACAAGTGTTAATCCAATAGGTATTTGTAGCTCTTTGGAATTCTATATGGAAAGTTCTGTATCGGAAAGTTATATACTATAAAGAAGAATGTAAGAAATATATTTACACTCACAATCTTGAGGTTGTTTAAATTTTCGACATCAGGTACTTTGTTGCCACAAGTCCTTAGAACCTCTTCTCTTGCTTTTTCTTGCCAATTTGTATGCATTGACAAGACAATCATTGTCCAAGTGAGCCAATTGGCTGTGGTCTCTTTGCCAGCAAAGTAGAACAATTTGCATTCTTCTATAATATCTTCTATTGTCAAATCATTACCGGATTGTTCTTTGCACTGTAACAACAAATCTAGTAGATCATTGTTACCGAATTCTCCATTAACTTGCATAGCTTGCTCTTTTTTTCTAATCATATCCTGCAATGTTTCTCTGATCACCTTGTCTATATTGTATCTCCTTCGGTTCTTTTTAGTGGGTATAAATCTGTATCACGATTTGTAAAATCAGAATTTTAGACATTATTCAGAAGAATTATTATGTATACAAATTGACAAAAAAAGGAATTGGTTTTGTACCGTAAACCAGGGAAGTAAATTGACTGGAAAGCTTCAATGACTAATACAAGTTGCTCATTTTGAAGTTCAAATATCATTTTACCCTCTTCAAAGCAACTCCCAAAAGCTGTGCGAGCAATTACATCCCCAGCAAGCTTTTGGAATTCTAGGGCAACATCAATTTCACAAGTTCCTGAAGAAGTAATAGATTTCTTCCATCTATTTATAAGATCAACACAGCAACTTGAAAAAGCTGGCCCCATCCCCTGTTTTTTTATAAGCCACCAAGTTAGCACACTAATAACTTTTTGATTATTAATATACTTTTAAGTGATTATATAGTTAATAAAATTGTGGTGGTACCTTTAAATTCTCAAGGTGGAAAGCAGGTGTGATCAATTTTCTGCGTTTGGCCCATTTCTCTCCTTCCAAGGTTGAGACTCCTTTTTGTAGAAGGTCCACCAGAGGGTTCACTGGTGGCTTAATAAAGTGACCAGACTTGTCTGATAATATCAATCTGCATAGTTCTGGGTCTGTCAATAACAACCTAGGTCTTGATTGGATCCAACTCAGAGACACCTTTCCTAATTTTTTTTTTTCGATATCAAAAATCATGGCCCAAAAATGCATCATTATCAGAACCATAAATAATATATTTCACTAATACAAAACTTTCCAGCTACCCAAACAGTAAAAATGTATATATGTGTGTGAGGAAATCTTCAGTGCACCGGGAGGACCGGATAGGCCGTGTGTACCACTCAGCAATGCACCTAGTGCACTGAACATTTTCTCATGTGTGCGTTTTCTCATGAGCTAGTTGCTTACCATATTTTTGGACCATTTGGTGAAAGGAAGGAAGGACATATGGTGCAATGTGATGGTTGAGAGACATGGGCTTGGACCAAGTTTCCTTAGAAACCTTAACCATCTTTCTCATGTCACCACCATGAAATTGCAAGAGATTGAAAGAAGTGCCTTGGATCCCTTGCTGCCTCAACTCCTTCTCTAGGCTTTTAGGTCTCCACCAAACAACATAAACAACTCTCATAAGTCCATAGAGGACTAATGAGGCACTAGAGATCAAAAGGGTTGTGATCAATGTGCAATTTTCCATGTTTCTTTTCTTTTGTTTCCAAAAAATGAAGTATCTTGAGTTTTTGACGGGAATAACACCTGAGTTTATGAGGAATTTATTGCACATTTGATGTCAATAATATACTTGATCTCCAAGGAGTCAAAAGTGAGTATGGCAGCAGAAGTTGAATTAACATGTGGTGTAATTATACACATCTTATTCTTACTTTAGAGTCCACTTTTTAATCAGAATCTTAAGGGCTCAATTCTTGGGGATCAAGGCGATGACAAACATATATTTATGACATGGGTTGATCGAAACATAGAAGATAAAACAAAAATATGCAAACACATATTCATAATCATACACACATGCACAGCGGCCCAACGGAACAGAGGATGGCAAACAGAGGGGAGAGAGAGAGAGAGAGAGAGAGAGAGAGAGAGAGAGAGAGAGAGAGAGACAGAGAGAGAGAGGCATACCAGGGAAATTAAATTTGTGGACTGAAGTGTTGCCTGCATTAATAAAAAAAAAAAAAAATTGAATTTCAGTGAATATCTATACAAAACACTTGTTCAGATGAAAATATGACAACTACCCTTCAAGAAAAAAAAAGTCAGATCATCATTGGAACGTTATCTAGAATTTCACTAGGTCCAAATTGAATGTCTATCCCATTTCATAAGAAATTTGGCCTATTTCATTATCCACAAACAGTAAAAACTATATCTCTCAACTGTTTCGATTTGTGCATGTGATTAGCGAAAAGATGGAACATTACCTGTAGCCTTTGACGCCTACAAACCAAAGCTAAGAAAGAGTAATTGAAGGTTGTCTCACTTGTCTGAGTAAGAACCTTCACTGATATACAAAAATCACCAAAAAGAAAGATTGATGTTAATATTTTTGTTAAATTATAAATTATAAAACTCTAAATCGAATTTCAGCACTAGCAGAAATCGAATCTCTTGCAATTAAAAGATTGATGTTAATTTTAATAAAAAATTAAAATTTTAACTCGTAAAAAATTGGGCTTTTTAAAATATTTCGAAGGAAGCTCACAGTCTGGGCTTTTAAAATTGGGCTTTTAAGATTATTTAACTTTTAAGATTATTTAACTTTAATTTTTACATGTTAAATAACATATTTTGGTGCAGTGATGATGGAGTGGTATATTGTTTAAAGAGAGCAACCTAGCAACACCGGATGCACCACTCAACAGGTGCATTCAGCATTTCATGTAAAAAAATACTACAATCTTACCGTTATGAATATTTTACGGAATATATTTCCGGTATTTTATAGAAATGATAATTCACTCTATATCTATATCGATATCCTTAAATTATATAATATCAACGGAAATATCAGGTATTTTAAACTATGAACATAAACATATATTATATGAAGAACACAACATGAACATCACCCCACAATACAATAGAAGAGAACAGAAGTTAAAAGAAAGAGATCACATGACTAGCCTTTAACAAAGATTATGCATGAATTGACAACTCAAGAATTAACTTCTTCTCATAATCTCATATAAATGTGAATGAAATTTTTTCAAGTCATTTTCAATTGTAAATTTCTTGTAACAATCAATTTAATTATATGTAGACTCCGGTGTAGATTTTTTATTTATTTTTTATTTTTTTATTTTTTTATTTTTTTATATTATTAATCCACCTATCTAGACCATATATATTTTTTATAGTATTCGAGTCATTGATTTAAGAGTTATTTATTCAAATCCTAAACCCATTCATCTACCAACTGAGTTACGTCTATGGAGGTAACCCAGTGTAGTTTTAAATATTATTTGTGTCGATGATGATGATCGAAATTGGAAATACTTTGTGGGTAGATTGTAGTATTTGCTGGTGGGATTACTTCAATTTTCCATAAATAGAATGTTTTTTTTTTTTTTTTCTTTTTTTGGCTTCCGGTGTATTTATAATTTTTGAAATGATAAGTGAGGGACCACTGCCTAAGAATGTTTTATTTTATTGAAGAAAAGACTACACATAAATAATGCATCCATGATTGAGACGTTGGACCTACGAAGTTCGGATACTCCATTTGGTGGAGGTAATTCGTATTAAATTCGTATCCAGTTTGGATATTTCTCGGATACTTCAGGATATGTATCCGTCAAATGGCGTATCCATTGACTTTTCACAAGTAAGAAAATTTTGTCTTTGATTTCATTGACATGGAGAATACTGGGATACTTGAGATTGTAAACATTTCTCTTGATGAACCAGAGTTAGATGCCGAATTATTTAGATCTTTTAACAATGTGAATGATGATAATGAAATTAATTAGGAATTTAAAATATATTTTATGAGTTTTTATTTTATTTTATTTTTTTAATGTTTTATTTGGATTTTGTAATATGTTATGGCTTATGAGACATGTTTTAATTGGATTTTGTAATATGTTCGACTTATGTGACATGTTTTATTTGGATTCTGAATATGTTTTGATTTTGAATGAATTATCAAATATTATATATATATATATATATATTATTATTATTATTATTTAAATATAAATATATATTATTTTAATTGACGTATCATGCCATATCCGTATCCTAGTTTTTGAAGATTTGACGTATTCCCATATCGTGTCGTATCTATATCCCGTATCCGTATCCATATCCATGCTACATAGTGTTGAACCATTTAATTAAGAAAATTATTTGGGTACTGATTGGTCAGCACTCAAGGTACTGACTCCACCAATAGAGTGTTGCTACGTGACTTTTTTTCTTTCACTTTTTACATTTATCTCCTTGTATTCTAAGAAAAAAAGCCATATGGCAACATCTTATTGATTGGGTCAGTACCCGAAGATAAAGATAAAAAGTGAAAGAACAAAAATAACGTGGCAACACTCTATTAATGAGGTCAGTACCCAAGCAATGTTCTTTAATTAATGTCGCTTCCAGCCTTTGTTTTTCATCTTAGTTACTTGATATATCAACATAGTTTCATCTTAATAGCAAATCTATTAACATTTCCGTTGATAATTGCAAGTACTACTAAGTTATTAAATATTGCATGCGGGCACGTCCCAATTCTTTGCTACATCACTTGAAATAATTGTGAATCTGTGATGTACACCAAACTCACATATATTCTTCAACCACCATAGTTTCTATCAACTGAATCTTTAATAGGCTGCCGGGTAAAGTTTAACAACACATCCCTAATTCCTTATTTGAAAAAGATTGACATTGTCGAAGTTTAATTGCTTTACAAATTACAAGTTAGAACACACCCCGCTCAAATCAGGAGGTTAATATTAAAATATATTCTAAATATTTATATTAATATTTTAGAATTACTATAATTTTTGGTTTTTAAAATGTTAGGAGGAATCTAATTTTAAATTTACAAACTAACAATATTGTTTAATGAATTTCTTGAGGTTTTGGTTGAAATTTAAATACATACTTGTTAAGTTAATTATATATATATATATATATATATATATATTGTTTTTAATTAATTATTCTTTTGTTTCTAACTTCTAAGCTCACACAAGACATTATTAACAAACCGGCTCTAGTTCATGAGTCAATTTGTTACTTGTTAGAGATGATACACGGTTGCAAAATCATGTTGGTCAATTAGGTGATCAACCATTAGCTCACTCAACTAGTAAGTTAACCAACTTAGGAGCTTTTGCTACAATGTTAGCTTATCTAGTAAACACAGATCGAACGGAAAAATAAAGTTTGCTCAGTTCTTTGAAGGTTTAGCTTAAACATTTTAACAAACAGTTATACTTGTTCATTTTACGATTGCACCCGACTTTACAAATGATTTACATTATTTACAATTGCATCTAACTTTATAAATGATTTACGTTATAACATAGTTACGTAAATGTATTCAAATAGCTCTAACATGATTCAAATAACATGTTACAAAATTGTTGAAAGGAGTCGAAAAATCAAAAAATTTAACTCGTAAACAATTGGGCTTTATAAAATATTTAGAAGGGAGATCACAGTCTGGGCTTTTAAAATTGGGCTTTTAAGATTATTTAAAGACTTTTATTTTTACACGTCATTAAAGATATATTTTGGTGAAGTGATAATGGAGTGGTGTAATGTTTTCTATTAAAGACGGTGACCTAGCAATACCGGATTTCAGGGATCTCTCTCAACAGCACTCCAACGTGCTAATGGGTCCAGGTGATCAATAAATAGGCATTTTCTTCATCGAAAAAACGGATTCTGATTTCTGCCCTTTGAACTAGACCTGGTAAGGTTCCTGTTCGAATTGTCGGAACCGGTAGAATCAGAACCGAAAAAACCGAAACCGGAACCGTTTTTTCGGTTTAGGTTCAGGAACCATAACCGAAACCGAAGAAGACCGGTTCTGGTTCTATTTTTTACGGAACCGCCCGGTTCGAACCGGACTGGAATCGGCGATTCCGGTTCAGTTCGGTTCGAACCGGTCGGTTCCAACATTTAAAAAAAAATTGGGTTGATGGAAAAAAAGACACACCGTTTCATTCACCAATAACCAGACTATTTAAACTTCTCTTTCTCAGACAAAAACCCTAGATTCAACTTCACTTTCAATTTTCAAAATCTTCTTCTCGGTTCTCTCTCGTCAAACCACAAACATGAAACAATGGCACAACAAAACCTCTAACTTCTCTCTAAAACTTTCTTCAAAAATCCTCAAAAATCTTTCTCCGATCACTCCTTTGATGAGTTCGATACTTCAATCCCTCTTGGCTCTCTCTCTTTGATCTTGTAAGTTGTAAGGATTGGGGATTTGAGGTTTCAAATGATTTGATTTTGGGTTACGAATGAAATGATTTAGGATTTTAAGGTTTAGAAATTTGAATGATTTGATCTTGTAAGTTATATAGTCTGTGTTGTGTCGTTGTGATTTGGGTTGGGTAGAAACAGAGATGGGTTGTAGACTTGTAGAGAGAAGTTAGAGAAAATTTTAGAGAGAAGTCAAAAAAGAGAAGCTGCTACAATGAAGCTGTTGTCTAAAGAAGAAGAATAATTTATAGTGGTGCCCTAACTCAAAACACAGTCATTTTGAGTGGGTTAAAAAAAAAAAAAAAAGGTTTAGAACCACCGGTTCCTATGGAACTGGAACCGGAGCCTTTATATTCCGGTTCCGGTTCCATCAAACCATGAAACTGGAACCGTCGGTTTAGAATCGGAAACGGAACCGAAATCGGAACCGTGTCAGGTCTACTTTGAACAAAAGCTTTCACGTGCCAAACCTCTGCAAAAGTATAACCTCTGCTATAAACTCTGGTCATCAGAATCCATGTACGATCATCCATCCCTAAACGCTCAGTCCAAACATACCTAAGGCATAATCAACCACACCATCCCTTTCTTTTTCTATTATATCATTTGTTTTCATCTTTTTTATAGGTTTCTGATGTGTTTGCCCATCTACATTGATTAAGCTATTAACTTTTGTCACTTTAGAGTATATATTAATTACCTTAAATGTAAAAGTGAATCAATTCATATCTCCATCTACCTTGCAAGCCAATCCAACCAAAGTTTAATGTTTCAGGATTTTCAATAAAGCAAAATGAAAAATTAGTGAGGTGATGAGCTTTTTCTTTTCTCTTGCAATAAAAGGGGCTTGAAGCTTCAAATAATGCAACTGAGGTACAAAGATAGACCATACCCATTTTGAGTTACTTGATATAGACCAGAGCCAAGACAACTTCCGGGTGCTGAATTCCATTACCCCTACTTAATGAGAATGAATTTGCTCACCCACACTTTTTGTGGGTAAGCATTACCTCCCTCCCCAACACTTGACATGTGTCCAAGGAGGGGGTACTTTTGTTAAAACACTTTAACAAAAGCACCCCCTCCCTGGACACATGTCAAGTGTTGGAGAGGGAGGTAATGCTTACCCACAAAAATGTGGGTGAGCAAAAATGCACTCCTACTTAATATTCTTTCATTGATTTTTATAAATTTAATTTCTCTAATTTTTCTTTTTCTAGAGCATCTCTAACAACCTCCCTTGAAAACATCTATTAGCTTAATTAAGGGAGTAGATGTATTTTTATAGCTCCAACAGGTCCTTAAATGACTCCCTTAATTATGTTCTGATGGAATTCACTCCCTTAATTAAGCGGTGTTTTCAACCCCTTAATTAAGGGGTGTTTTCAACCCTCTTAAATTGGGCTCCACCTATTTAAGATTATTTTATAGTGGGCTCTACCTATCATAATTGACAAACAATATCTAATATTTATTAAACACAATATCAAACATTTAAATTATAAAAAAAAATTATTAAATGGGTCATTTAAGGAAGTATTGTTGGAGCATATACTCTTTTAATGGCCCCTTGAAATAACATACACTCTTAAATAAAGGAGTTTTCAAGAGAGACTATTGAAGATACTCTTAGTTGTTTTAAATTTTATTTGACTTAATTTTCTTAAATAAAGTAAAATTTACTTTGTGATTTATGTTTTAAAATTACTTTCCTTGTGATTTATATTTCATTAGTTGAGTTGCATTTTATTGGAACTGATAACCGGTTACATTTGGAATTATATACGAGATAATATAACTTTATTACATATGGAAATTAATACCATAACCAATAAATGTTCGAATTATGATTTTGTACATATATCAAAATTATAAGAGACAATAGTCTTTTACAATTGTACTCAAAAGACTCAAATCACATTTTATATGTTTAAACTTAATTTCCAATCCCATGTAACCTAAATTTAAACACATTTTATATGTTGAAACTTGAAACTAAATTGAATAATTAGAAATTCTTCACCACCTCTATTTTCAAGCCTTTCCGTGATGACATGGAAGACTCAACTGTGGCTGTACGTGGGTCATGACTTTGACGAATTTGAAAAATCAATGTGATATACAGCCTTAACATTTCCTGCAATAAAAAGGAAATTGGAATAATATTGTAAGGTATAAAAAAGTAACAATGACTTGAAGACTCAAGTGTGTGTAATGGCTAGCTACATACATATAATTCACAATTTAATGGAAAATGTAAATAGATCTAAATTGTAAAACAAAAGACATCACATCATAGAACTCGCATGATAGACATAGATATCATTTATTCATTTGCTTTAGTTTATTGGTTTTAGACAAGTTCAAAAATTGATGATTTTGTGAGCTTTTTACTTGCTTAATTAATTGCTTCCAAGTGGTTTACACATGTATGTTGCTCCTCTAAAGTTCTAAACGATAGTGTGTAGATAGATGTCTTCCAAACTGCTACACACTCACTTAAATGAAACATTAGCATTAAAAAAATAAAAAATAAAAAAAATAAATAAATAAATAAAAAGAAGTGTGGATTTGAGTCATACTCATGTCCCTTATGTGTATATATATGAAAAGAGACTTTATCATACATTTATATAATTTCGAATTCTTACCTTTAAGTGGACACCAATTATGATCCATTATGATAATTCTAAATGCTTTTTTCAACCGTGTGATGAAGATCATCCGACGGAGTAGAATGATATATCAAGTAACTAATTAAGATGAAAAACAGAGGTTGGAAACAACATTAATTAAATGGTTCAACATCTCAAATTCTCAATCATGGATATGCATTATTTAGTTGGTGGACTGAAGCATCTTCATCTATCTCTCTCTCTCTCTCTTTTCCTCTCGGACCTCACCTGCCTCTCTCTTTTCTTCAATAAAAGAAACATTCTCGGACCTCATCAAGTCATCGTGCATATGGGATATAGATATCTGATTTTTATAACTTCAAACTTTTAGAAATTCTTTTGAGGAAAAGGTCATAATAAACACCGTCTTTGTTTAATGGAGTTCTCGATACATTTTAACAAACACCTTCCTACATTCATCAAACTCTTGCTTTAACACAAAAGTGTTTGCTGATATAGTTTGCACATTAACATTATTGGTACAAGACACAACCACCAGTCTGTTATGGTTGAATTTGGGACAGGGAAGAAAGAACAGAGAATAGAAGCAAGATAGTATTTTACTGTAATAATTTCATATCTCATTCAATTAACTCCACAGCCTTATATAGGCTTACAAGTACTATAAAATGGAAATGTGCTCCTAACAAGGTGTTAAGTGCACCACTAACAATAACAGGCATGCATAATCAATAAGGTAGAACAACTAACTAAATTAAGGACATAATGCATAACAACCGTAAATAAAAACCGGTACTGACTCCACATCGCATCTGTTAACTAAACATAACAACTTCTGACTTGATCCACAAGCACATATCACGGTCCACCACCATGAAACGTAAATCGTTCAATTAGTATTCTCTTGGTCGCCATCATTGCAACAGCCGAGTATCTCCATGCAGCACGTGCAATCTTGATAGAAATTAAAGCAGCAGCACAGTGCAGACAAACTGTGTATATGTATATATATCAAACAAAGAAATCAAACTTTGTATGTGATTCAAGAGACAACAAAAAAATCAATAAATTGAGGAAAATATATAGGAGCTAGGGTAAAAGAATGAATACAAACCAGGCACAGAGGCAACCTTTCTTCTTGGCTTCTTGTGGAGGAGCAGCTTTTTTCATATTGATAATTTTCTTATCTGCTGCTATGATCTGCTTGGTAATACTAGTAGTAGTTGATTTGCAGGCAATAAAATTTATAGAGGAAGAGATAGCTTTTCAAAGGTTTAGTTGGCAGCTAAAATGGGAGTTGGAATCCTCTCATTAGTCCTTGTTTTTCGTTGGCATTCTTCATGTGCAATTCAAATATCAAGTTGTATGAGAGAGAAAAAAAGTGAACCAATCTTGACCATATATTTAGTATTTTGCTTAAATATCATTGGATTATGGAAAATAAAAAAAAAACAAGATAAGAAGAGGATCTTGATCCCTAAAATTGGCAGGGGCATGGTTGCTCTCTCACTAGTAACTTTATAAGAAAATACTCGTGGGTTGCTGGTGGGCCATTGACCCAGCGAGTTCTAATAATTCTAATTCCATTATTTTAAAGTTGCGATGATGCAAGTGGTGTGATGTAAGCGGTGATGTAAGTTGAGTGCAAGACATGCAGAATATAGTATAAGGTCCACACTACACAGACACCGTTACCACGAGTAGTAATGGAAAATGTTGTTACCAGAATTTAGCATGTGCAAAGACGAAGCACTAGAACAATATATATATTTTAATAATTTTAGTTGGGCAGAATATCATACAAATAGGAATATAGATGACTTCATGAGTTTTACGTGAAAAATTATTGGTATATCATATGTACTCTAGTTGCATTTATTTTAGAATAATATATAAATTGAAAAGAAAAAAAAATAGTTTGAATTAAATTTAAAAGAATATGGTTGGATCCAAAGAGTTGCAGCATGCATTTATGTAAATTAAATTGAGCTTTTTTTATAACTTAATTGAAGGGTTATTGGGCTTGTTAGACAATTGGGTTTTTATTTTTATTTTTTATTCCAAAGCTTGTTTACGTCTTCACCCCTGATGGTTGCTTCTATCATTTCATTAATAAGGGGTGACGACGTAAACAAGTTTTACAGTAAAAAAGTATAAACTTTTTATTAAATGAAAAAATGTATACAGGCCAAACAATGAATAAAAAAAGACAAATGAAAAAGGCAGATAACATTTCCTTATTTGGAATCATTCTTCCAAAAAAGTCAACCATAATTGGAAATATAATTATTTAATTTCCACCGAACAACTTGGATTGCTCTTTCTCCCAAAAATATTATTTATTCTCTCTCACTAGTTACTACTGTCAAATTGTAGCTTTTATAAATGACCTCATTTTTCATTTTATTTACGATACAAACCAACATTTTATTTCCTTGATTGCCCTTCTTCTTTAATTTTAACATTGTCATTTAATATCAATTTCTATATATAGTGAGTCTCTTATAAGAGATCCTTTATTTTAATTTTGGTAAGGACCATCATAAAATCAAATCGATTTGAATGAATTTTGATCTGAATTTTTTTGTATATGATAAGTTCAACGAAATCTACCAATGATTAAAATTTGTGAATATTTCAAGCACTAAACTATTTTTCTTGAATTTTCTATATTTCGTCCATTTTTTCGATGCCTTCATATTTGAAATAATCGGGATAAATAGTTATAGTAGTTAAAAAATTTCAAATTTTATTTATATGTAGATTTCAATAAATTTATCATCCATAAAAAAAAGTTAGATCAAAATTCATTCAAATCGATATGATTTTATGGTAGTCCTTACCGAAATTAAAATAATGGATCTCTTATGATAAATTCACTATATATATATATATATATATATATTTATATATCAGGTGTGCGTTTTTGTTTAAGGCTGTACAACTTCTTTTATTTCTTGAGTGTAAGGTCCCAAATTGAGTTGCTTGGATATTTCATTTTACCATTTTTTCATTACCATACACTAGCTAATTGATTGTTGATGTATAGAATAAATAAACAGTAAAATAAAATTAGAGTTAAATAGTTTTAAAATATATTATAAAAAATTCATTATTTTTATTTTTAATATCCGAGAAGAAGAACGTGAACCTCAGTTACCCGTATTGGGTCCGCCCTAATTGTATATGTGTTTGAGTCAGAATCTTTACCTTTCAAGATTTAGCTAATGAAAGAATTTTTTTTCTCACCATGTGATTAAACCAAAAAAAAAAAACAAATAAATCTGGTTAGGTTGATAGACAAATTCAGTCAAATTAAAGCAAGATAAAAATATGTAAGTGTCTATTTAACAGTAGATTTTATTTATTTATTTTAAATTTATAAATAGACAAGTTTTACTGATCTTTTCTTATGAATTTTTTATAATATATTTTTAAACTGTTTAACTTTAATTTGTTTTACTAGTTATTTATTTTATACAACAATCATCTAGTTAGTCAGCGATGTAATAAATAAGTAGATATATAAACAATACATATATTTAAAAAAAACAAAAAAAAACAAAAAACAAAAAATAAACTGATATTTAAAGACAATATGTTAAAGTTAAAGATGAAGGACAATTTAGAAAATAAATTGTTGGTTTGCACCGTAAATAAAATGAAAAAAGAAGCCATTTATAAATGCTACAAATTTAATGAGAAAAAATTAATAATGTCCACATGTCAACACAAGTATGCTATATGCTGATAGAGTGAGTTAAGAGATTATATCTATCACCCCTCTTTTAAGTTTGCTCTCATCTTCAAAACATTTTCTAGAATCCAATTTGTTGACTTCATTCCAAATAAATGGCTCTAACAAACAGATCACGAGAGTATGAATTGAAGGAAATTATTAATAAGTTTTTATTTTTTATTTTTTTTATAGGTAAATAAATTATGAAATGACATGAGTTACAATTTACAATTCATTTATTGGTTTTTATGATTACCGTACTGTTATGAAGTATGATACTGGCATGCTTTACTAATCAGTAATATAACTCTAAGTTTAATCGTATGAAAAAAGAACTATATATAGACTCAAATTCAAAAGTATTTATTTTCTTCACAAAATTCAAATTACAAGTTACAAGTGGCTGGATACTATTATTCATATATGTAATAAATGAAAAATGTTTACTTTTCCGCTATTCTTACTAAATCGAATAGGGGTATTCAAATATCATTTATTAAATGATGCGGCGGATCAACTGGCATTAGATTATTTGGAGGGGTGGGATTTAAAATAAACCATGTAAGGCTAAACCCGGGCGGTGGAATCAGAATGATTTGAAATTTTGACAGCTGATGCGTTTCGGCGTTTCCGGAACTACTACGCAGCTTTGCTACGTAAGCACGTCCTTTTTTAGGCAAATTCCGTCGTTTAGGCCTTGAAGTTGCAATTTTTGCCGTTTTAGGAAAGTTTCTTTTTCGCAATAATTTGAGTTTCCCAATTCCGAATCGACTTCCGTCAATTCTGGAGTGTTTAGGATTCTCAGTAGAATTAGTTTTTGCTTTAATTTCGTTTTTGCCTTTTTTGGTAAATTTCCGTTTTTAAGTCGTTTTCTTGCTTTCCAAGGAATTCGATTAGGTTTAGGATTTATTTTGCTTTAAATAATGATGTAGGCCGAATTGGCCATTCAGCTTTTGATTTATAAAATTTTAGAGTTTTCTCTAATTATTCCAATTTCGGTATTCATCGTGAATCAACGAATTGAAGCCTAACTTTCCGGTATTTGTGCGCAAATCAACGGAACTTTAGTAGGTTGTTTCTAATCGTTTTACGCAGGTTTTTCTCGACAGAGCTTCCGCTACATCAGTTGGTATCAGAGCCGTGTTCGTTCGGGACGACATCATCATGCCGCCGAGAAGACGACCAGACCAGATTCCTGTAGACCTAGCCATCGAACGTGACCGTGTGATACAGTTGGAGCGACAGGTGGAGCAATTAACGGCGCAACTTGCGGCGTCAAGAGCCAACCAAAACCCGTTTCAGGCCTTACATCCTGAGACAAGTAGTGACGAAGTGGAAGGGGATCCGCAACCACGACGTCGACAGAGAGCGCCTGTGACTGATGACAGGGTTGATGACAGAACTGAAGATGTCAGGCGATGGGAGTCAGGGATGCGGACTGAGGTTCCGGAATTCCGTGGAAGCATGCAGCCAGAAGAGTTTCTGGAATGGATTGGAATCGCTGACGAGATTCTGGAATTCAAAAGAGTTCCTGCGAATGAGAGGGTGGCATTGGTGGCCACGAGGTTTCGGGGTAGAGCCGCGGCTTGGTGGCAACAATTTAAACTCGCTAGGAATCGCGCTGGAAAACCCAAACTTTCTGACTGGGAGAAGATGAAACAAAAGTTGCGTAAAGAGTTTCTACCTCACAATTTTACGAGATTGATGTACCAGAGGTTGCAGAATCTGCGTCAAGGTATGAGGTCTGTTGATGAATATACAACCGAGTTCTATGAGTTGTTGGTGCGAAACGATATAGAGGAGACACAAGATCAGTTGGTGTCGCGCTACTGTGGTGGGTTGCGTACACAAATCCTTGATATGGTTAATCTTTTCGATCCCGTGACAGTAACTGAGGCGCATCAGAGGGCATTACAATTGGAGAAGACATTGTCGCGAAAATCTAATAGTGGACAGACGCTGAATTTCGGAGGAGGAATGAGCAGTCGAAACAGAGCAAGTAGTTCCAGCGAAAATACTGGAAGTCGACCAGGTGTTAGTGCTAGCAGTGGTTCATATACTGGTCCACGGAACCCGACAAACAACGTTCAAACTCCCAGGGCAACCACTGGCGGATTTCGGTGTTTTGGATGTGGAGAAACGGGTCACAGGCTGTCTGAGTGTCCAAGACCAGCAAAGAGGGTATTATTTATTGACCCGGCAGAATTTAATGAGGAAGATGCGGAAATAATTGAAGAACCACAATCAGGAGCGGAGGAAGTGAGTGAAGAACTGGTAGATGGTGACACCGGAACGATGTTGATGGTGCGACGTACCTGCTTGGCACCGAGAACTGGAGAAGGAGAGTGGCTGCGAAATAACATATTTCAGTCTACTTGTACCATCCTTGGTAAGGTGTGTCGATTTGTCATAGACGGGGGGAGTTGTGAGAATATTGTGTCAGTCGAAGCGGTACGAAAGTTAGGGGTGACGACAGAAAAACATCCAAAACCATATAGACTAGCTTGGCTGCAAAAGGGGGGTGAGGTGACTGTATCACAGCGGGCGCTAATTTCGTTTTCGATGGGAACCAACTACAAGGATCAGATGTGGTGTGATGTGGTGGACATGGATGCATGTCACTTACTGCTAGGGAGGCCGTGGCAATATGACAGAAAAGTGTATCATGATGGGTTTAAGAATACCTATTCTTTCGTTTTCCATGAAAAAAAAATTGTGCTACTACCGAGCAAACCATCTGAGAAGATTAAGGCGCATAGCGATACTACTAACCTGTTATCATATGCAAAATTCGAGTTGGAGATAAAGGAAGTAGAAACGGTGTATGTGTTAATGGGAAAAGAAACACAGGCTGATATGGAGGTTCCTAGTGCGGCAGCTCCTCTGATTTCGGAGTTTGCTGATGTGTTTCCGGAAGAATTACCTGAAGGACTACCACCTCTACGTGACATTCAACATCATATCGACCTAGAGCCAGGAGCTATGTTGCCAAACAAACCACATTACAGAATGAGTCCCACTGAGCACGAAGAGTTACGAAGGCAGGTTGAGGAGCTTCAGTCAAAGGGGCATATCCGTGAGAGTCTAAGTCCATGTGCTGTTCCCGCCTTGTTAATTCCCAAGAAAGATGGAACATGGAGGATGTGTGTCGACAGTCGCGCAATTAATAAGATCACAGTAAGGTATCGCTTTCCAATTCCGAGACTAGAGTTCATGGGAAAGCTGAAGATTTCGTTCAAGGGTTACATGAGGTTCATAAGCAGGTGCAAGAAAATTTGTTGCAATCGGTAGAGAAATACAAGCTGGCCGCGGATAAGAAAAGGCGTCATTTGGAGTTTGATGTGGGCGATTTTGTGTGGGCAGTCCTCACAAAGGACAGGTTTGCTGTGGGGGAGTATAACAAACTTGCTGCTAAGAAGATAGGCCCGCTGGAAATTGTGGAAAAAATTAATCCAAATGCGTATCGCCTGAAACTACCCAGCCATATTAGAACTCATAATGTCTTCAATGTCAAGCATTTGATTCCTTTCCATGGCGACTCCTCTGATGATGACACCGCGATAAATTCGAGGACGAATTTTCTCCAACCTGGGGAGAATGATGCGGCGGATCAACTGGCATTAGATTATTTGGAGGGGTGGGATTTGAAACAAACCAAGTAAGGCTAAACCCGGGCGGCGGAATCAGAATGATTTGAAATTTTGACAGCTGATGCGTTTCGGCGTTTCCGGAACTACTACGTAGCTTTGCTGTGTAAGCACGTCCTTTTTTAGGCAAATTCCGTCGTTTAGGCCTTGAAGTTGCAATTTTTGCCGTTTTAGGAAAGTTTCTTTTTCGCAATAATTTGAGTTTCCCAATTCCGAATCGACTTCCGTCAATTCTTGAGTGTTTAGGATTCTCAGTAGAATTAGTTTTTGCTTTAATTTCGTTTTTGCCTTTTTTGGTAAATTTCCGTTTTTAAGTCGTTTTCTTGCTTTCCAAGGAATTCGATTAGGTTTAGGATTTATTTTTCTTTAAATAATGATGTAGGCCGAATTGGCCATTCAGCTTTTGATTTATAAAATTTTAGAGTTTTCTCTAATTATTCCAATTTCGGTATTCATCGTGAATCAACGAATTGAAGCCTAACTTTCCGGTATTTGTGCGCAAATCAACGGAACTTTAGTAGGTTGTTTCTAATCGTTTTACGCAGGTTTTTCTCGACAGAGCTTCCGCTACATCAATTATGCATATATGTAATAAATGAAAAATGTTTACTTTTCCGCTATTCTTACTAAATCGAATAGGGGTATTCAAATATCATTTATTAAAGGTTTAATATTAAAAACATTCCCTCACCTTTGAACTATTATTGGATATCTAGATAAAAATACTTTTATTTCAGAAACACCCCTTATGGACCAACAAACAATACTTTATTTGGTAAGATTCAGAGGGTATAATGTTCAATTAATATAATTAAAGTTTAAATACAGATATTATAGACTTTTTAACATCACAAATCGATCAATTGAATCATTGTTTGTTAGTCCACAGGGGATGTTTCTGAAATAAAAACATTTTTAGCAAGACATCCAATAATAGTTCAAAGGTGAGGGGAGGTCTTTAATATTAACCCTTTATTAAAAACTCTTTTCGTTGGTAGAAGTACAGTTTTATTGGATGCCGAAACTATTGGACCATCTCTTATCGAAAATTTAAGAGAACATTTTTGCTCACCCCAATTCAAACGAGGTAACCATTGCCTCCTTCTATATGGATGACATGCGTCCATGAAAGGGGTAAATTTATTCAAACATGATTATCTTTTAAATAAATTTATCCTCTCTATAGACACATATCATCCATGCAGGAGGGGGGTATTACCCCCTTGTAAGGAGGTGAGAAAAATGGACTCAAAATGTTAGCTCCAAATTACCATCAAAGTATGTGGTTCAAATTATTGGTCCAAATTCACTTATAGAAGTGATAAATAAAAATGAAATAAAGAGAGAGATCATTTAATTTGGGTCCTACATATCTTAATTTATTTAAAGAAAGATTATCATGAGATTCTAAAGAAAACAATTTATTTAAAATTTACGACCATTCAAAGGACAATAGTGCAATGTGAAAAGCCCCTCTCCCTCCATCATATTTCACTCTTTTTTGTTAGCTGTAATTCATTCATTGATATATTATATTCTTGCTTTTCAAAAAGTGCAAGAAGAAGGAGCAATGTATGATGCATTTTATGGAGTGTATTTTTACTTACTCACACTTTTTATGGGTAAATATTATTTCCTTTCATAACACTTAACATATATCAAAAAAGAAAATGCTTTTATTAATTAATGTTTATCCACGAAAATATGGGTGAACAAATTCTTCCTCCATTTCATGTTCATGTTACACGCTGTGTGTCAGTGTAGAAGACTCCAAGTCAATGAAAAAGCAGAAATAATTATGGGTGTGACACATGGGTCCCGCATGTTCTTGGATTTGTTGAATTGAGTATTCACATTCAAAGTATGGATCGAACAAGAAAAAAAAAAGTATTCACATTAATCATATAATTGATGGATCAAGATTCTCTAATCTGCTTATTTGAGGACTTTCAATAATCCAATGACAAATATATGATCAATATTTGTTTACTTTCTTTCTCCCTCGTACAACGTAATATTTATTAAATTTAAAAAAAAAGAAAAAAAAAAAAGGATTTCAACTCATAATTGATAATGACTATTTGCATAACTTGAAAATTCCTCAATCTTGTCACCCGTGAACCATGCTAAGCCGTTCACAGACTCCCTTCACAAATTCCAAAATAATAATAATAATTTTGGAATTTACGTTAGAACTTATTGGTGAAATGAAGAGAACAGAGCTGTGTTTCACGATTGTTGCTCGTTTGTAAAAGGCTGTTTTACCGCCTCTCTTGATTCGGTGTTTTCTTTTGAGGTTGAATTGTTGGTAGTGTCTCTGGCTATCAACTATGTTTGGATTAATGGTTGGTGTTACATTTGGTTTGAGAGTGATTCTTTTTATGTGGTTCAATTGCTCTTTGCTCGTTTTGATAAAGTTCCTTAGCGTGTTCGGCAGGCTTAGCATATATACCTTTCTCAGATTACTTATATGGATTTTCAAGTTTTTTATATTTTTAAAGAAGGTAATCAAATGATAGATGCTCACTCTAAGCATGTTTTAGGTTTGAAGGTCTTTTTATGGTGGTCTTCAACTTCGACTTTTTATTCTGTTTTTGTTGGCAAAATAGTCTTTTCATTTTCGTCAAATATTTCTTTTTGCTTTTTATTATGGTCTGCGTGCCTTTCACTTTTTGTTTATGGGTCTACGTACCCTTGACCTTTTTTATTTGACTATTTGTTTTCCCTTGTTGTTTTTTATTTTTTTCTTTATTTATATATTTATACGGATATTGTCTAGGGGTTTTTCAACATATGATCTTCTGTGATGCTTTTCCCTTTTAGGTTAGTTTAATTTTAGATAAGAAAAAAGCTATACTCTGTTTATGAAACAGAGCATTTGAATTGGAAAACTGAGAAATTGTGTTATTGGTTTGATGTGTTTAATCACAATAATTAAAGCAGCTTGAAATACCTAAATACAAGAAGGAAAAACATAAGGTTTAATATTAAAAATCTCCCCTCACCTTTACACTATTATTGGATTTATAGTTACAAATGCTTTTATTTTAGAAATCTCCTATGTGGAGTAACACCGTTAGCATTTCGTTTGCATTGACTGAGTTTAATCGTTAAAAAGTCCAAAATGTCTCTATTTAAGTTTCAGTTTTATGAATTGACCATTATACCCTAATACTTTTACCAAATAAATTAATAAAATGATACAAAAGATGTGAATATTAACTTGTTAAAGAGAAGTTATTTTGTGGACAATTTTATCTCTAAAAATAACAAAATTACAAATGAACCAAAATCATTGAAAATAAACCAGAATATGTATTTATTTATGAATTTATTTGTCTTTTTTTATAAATCCAATCAAATACTCATTTATAATTTTGTTATTTTAGACTTTTTAATAGTCAAGTTCGGTCAACACAAACAGAATGCTAACGGTGTTAGTTCATAGGGGAGGTTTCTAAAATAAAAGTATTTATAACTATACATTAAATAATAGTTCAAATGTGAGGAGAGGTTTTTAATATTAACCCAAAACATAATCAAAAATAGAAAAAACATCAGAAAAACTATTTACTTAGAATTTGTACACAATAAAGAACAAAGTACATTAAACGACACAGCTCTGAACAGAAAAAAAAAAAATAAAATAAAAAAAAGATAAAATGATTATCACATTTACATCAAAATTCCAAAGATATAATTCCGAACAAAAGACCACGTTTATGGGATTGAAATGCGGAGAAGATTCCAAGTCAATGCAAAAACCCCACTACTTGTTAATCAAAGACCATACACAAAAGTAAAACACTGTAACCGTAATGGATCAGCATCCGAACCTCACCTCACTTCATCCTCACCTTTTTAAAGAATATGCTCACCTTTTTAAAGTATATGATTGATTGTTAATAAAGTGTCAATCATATATTAACCATCCATTCATTGCAATGTTTATGTATCATAAGATGAGATGAAGTGAGGTGATGACCCTTGAGCACCAATAATTGTCAAAAAAACAATCGGAGAAGACCACTACTCCTGTGTGGAAAATTGTAAAGGTTGTTTAATTGTTGTTGAAATCTCATTATCAGTGTCCATGCACCGATCATAAAGAGATTTCAATCTCATTGGACCTTAATTATCAGCGGCGATCATTAGTGAGACCATGGGCGAATCCATGCTAATATTATAGGTCACGCAATCTTCAAATAATATTAGTAGGAATCCCGTACAAGAAAAAGTACGAAATCCCGCACCCGATACTTTTCAATAAAATGTGATACCGTTTAATGTTAAAAGTAATTATACAAATAAATAAATATAATAGACATTAATTAATTAAAATGCAACATGTCTATTTTATATCTAGAAAGTTATTTATAACCAAATTAATCTAATTTTCTTTTTAATTTTCATTTTAATTACATAATCAAAGAGTGTATGAGAAAACATCTTTTATTTTATAGAAAAATTTATGTTTGTTCTTAACGGTATTTATAACTGAAAAAAAAAATTAATAGTTACCGGTTTATAAAATATAAATTCCAATAGCTTAATTAAAATATCATTATATCATTGATATATTTAAATCACAATTATTTACATATTTGTAACTTAATTTTATAATATTCATGTAAAACCAAATTAACTTATAATAATTTTGAAGAAAATTTAAATAATAAACTAATAAAGAAAATTTATCAAAATCAGATTAATATTTAACATAACAAAATAAATAATAAAGGTAGTCGCTATAAGAGTATAATATTTACTTAGTTTTCTAGTGAAATCTAAAAAAAATATATATATTATACATATAATGAGTAATGTTAGACTTCTCAATTTTTTTTCCAAATGTTTGTAGAACGTGAGGTGTCAATATCACATCATTCACCATATAATATCATGATTTACAAGATATTGACACCTTACGTGCTATATATATTTGGGAAAATTTTTGGAAAGGCTAGCATTACTCATATATAATACACACTAGATTATGTAATAATGTATGAAATAATAGAAAATTAAAATACTAAAATGATTGATTTTATCTCCTATTTCCATGGTCAACAGGGTTATGAAAACAAAAATTATAAGTTAATTTTATATTATTAAAATAATAAAAGGCGGATGATACATTTTATGTATAATAGTTTTTATTTTTATTTTTTTATATATTTGGGGGGGGGGGGGGGGGACACGTAGATCTAGAGATGGTCATGGTTTCGGTTAAACCGACGGTTTTGCCCGCGGTTTAACCGAAATCGGACTGCCAAAAACCGAAACCAGACTGCCAAAAACCGCAACAAAGCTGGAACTGGAACCGGAACCGGCGGTTTCAAAACCGGTGGGAAACCAGTCGAACCGGTTACGGTTTCGATTTGAGGCGGTAAAAAACCGGTTCAAACCGACGGTTAAACCACTGGTTTTAAAAAAAAATTAATTAATTATGGACGAATCAGAAGATGACATGTGGCATACGGTTTGAAAAAGTTACCGTTGAACCGAACCGAAATGGTTAAACCGCCGGTTTTTTTTTTTAAAAAAAAAATTGCCCAATGAACGTGTGACACGTGGTAGAAAATTTGAAAAAAAAAATTAGGTGTCGTTGGCCAACGGCACCTGGCAGCTGCAGCTGTGCTGACTGCTGCTGCGGTGCAGGCATGCAGCATGCACGCCATTGGCCAACGGCCACTTTTTAATTTTTTTTTTAAACCCTAAACTTTTCCTAATTGCAAACATACCCCTCTCTATAATCCTATAAATACCCCCCACACTTCATTATTCTTCACACCACTCTCAATCTCTCAACTTCTCTCAATTTCTCTCAATCTCAAATTCTCAATTCTCTTTGTAATCTACAATTTTATTTAATTTTTATTTCACATATAAATTCTTTATTGTATTTTTTAGTTTTTACTATTATCTATTTTTTCAATCATCAAATTGATTAACAATATTTATTTCTTCTATTTTCTACTATCAAAATATTTTTTTTCATCACTATTATTTCAACAATATTTTTTTTCAAACATCTATTTTTTTTTTAAAGTGTTACATTGTTACTACTATTATTCCAACAATATATATATATTTTTTACAATCTTCTCTTTTTTTTTTTACTTGTTTACCACTATTATTTCAACAATATTTTCTTTACATATATCAATATTTTTTGTATTATTAATTTTTCAATGGCTAGTGGGGGAAATAGTTCAAGAAATTTGAACAAAGAAAAGGGTCCAATGCACAACTTGTTGGAACACGTTGGCGGTGATGTTAATTACGACCGATCATACCACGAGTTCCTTCAAGACCGATTTGGATCCGATCACCCTTCTAGTCCTAATCCCCCTCTAATAATTCCCGAATTCGACGGACTCAACCACGATCCCAATACCCCAAATACTAATGAAAATCTATCTGACCCCCCACCCCCTTCAAATGATTTTTTTGCAGGTGAAGGTGAAGAAAAGCAGATGAAGTCCATCCTCTTCAGAGTGCATATGAAGAAAACGGAGTTAGATGGTGGATTTTTCCATATACAGTGCAATTACTGCTCCAAATCATACAAGACTGCCAAATCCTTTGGATATGGCACGTACTGGGCTCATATCAAAAGAAGTCACCCGTCCGAATTTGAGAAATCCAATAACCAAGCCCAAATTGCCAGGTACGCAACCTCTGGTAATCAATTATTTCATTATACGTCTGAAAAAAATAGGGAAGAATTAGCATTAATGGTTGCAGTAGAACACTTACCTTTTGGTTTTGGTGAGAAAGTAGGTTTTGTTAATTATTGTCAAAATGCATTAAATCCTGCAATGCAACGTGTTCCTAGATCCACTCTCACACGTACACTAAATGCCATTTTCAAAAAAGAAAAAAACATATTGAAATCTTTTTTTTATCAATTTCAAGGTCGCGTTTCCGTATGTGCCGACATATGGAGCGACAATTTTAAATTTACAAACTAACAATATTGTTTAACGAATTTTTTGATGTTTTCATTGAAATTTAAATATGTGCTTGTTAAGTTAATTTTATTTTTTTGGTTTTAAATTAATTATTCTTTTGCTTCTAACTTCTAAGTTCACACAAAACATTATTAACAATTAGCTAGTGTTATAAGAGTTTTGGTTACATTAAAGAAGAGATGATACGAGGAGATTGCAATTTCTATCACATATATATATATATATATATATATATATATATATATAGGTACGTACTATTAGCTGTATGCCTGTATGTGAAGCTCCCAGTAGTGGCAAGACTGATCCTTATGAGCATAAACATATAGATATATGAAAACGTATTGCACTATCATGTCTCAACTTATCTAAATTGTTCAATTTAAAGAAATGTTGATTGCGGGAGATACTCTAAACTGGCCCATGAGTCAATTTGTTAGAGATAATACACGGTTGCAAAATTATATTGGTCAATCAGATGATCAACCATCAGCTTAGGCATTTTAACAAACAGTTTGGTTTTGGGTGTTTGTGTGCCTTTGCTGGCTTATGCCTTTGTTATGTGGTGTGGCTTTTGTGCCTTGGCCTTGATTAACCTCTTTAATAAACTCTTGCCGTTGAAAAAAAAAAAAAAACAGTTAGTTGATTTTATCAAATACTTTTTCATTTTACAATTACACCTGACTTTACAAATGATTTACATCATAACAGTTACGTAAATGTATTCAAATAGCCCTAACAAGATCCAAAGAGTGTCCCTGCCCTATGGTTTTGCCAGGCGTGCAGAAGTTAACAATATTCATACATAGTTAGGGTTTACTTTGAAATTTTACGGTATTGTTGCCATTTCCAGGCTGATTTCAAGAGGAATGAAAATTGTCAATGAAGCTACTTTTTTTTTTTTACTTACAAAATTTCGAAGGTCTTCTCCGTAATAGAAAAGAATCCCTCTAGACATGCTCCTTATGATTATGTAACATTTTTCCAAATCAAGTAATAGAAAAGAATCCCTCTAGCTATACCCTTTATGATTATCCCAATCAAGTCATAGTCGCTTAACAGGATCTACAGATCACAAAAGCAATAGAATTTATGAATGAGTGAGATCACAGGAATAAAGTGTTTCTTCGGTTAAAGATAAACAGAAATTGAGTCATCAGTTCATATATCACTGTTTTTCTCTTCATTAATTGCTAAAATGATCTTGACAAAACTAAAAAAATATCAGTGAATGTACAAATTAAAAGAAGAAGAAAAAGAAGAATTTGGGTTGGGCTGAAATCGATTAAGCAGTGGAACCATATACAAAGCACTACACAGATCAAATAATTTAGACACCCAAAATTTTATCTTTGATTAGAAATCAGTGAACAGAAGCAGATGATAATCGTAATAGCAAAATAACTACAATTATAATCCAATGAAGTGCACAAACAGCAAGCAAAGTAATTTTATTCTAATTTTACACTAATCATTTTAAAGAAAGCAAGTTAAATCTCAGGGTTAAGAACATAGTGTTCCTATCACATGCTGTTGACACAGAGAAATCAAGAAGATATATAGACCATGCAAAAGAAACTCAAATTGATCACCATACTTGAATTCAGTACCAAAATAAGGCCGAGAAGGCAGCGTCACATCGTTTCTAATTAGCACGAATAGGGTTTTAATCTCTATGATATCTGGCCAGGAATGCATAGCACAAGAACTCAAACAACTCATCACTTAATCTTTCATGCAAAGTATAGTGTATCAACATAAATTATGGGAATTCTAATTAGTTTAATTTCAAAGGAAACTCAATGACACATTAATTAAAATCTAATGATTTTTATTATTTACTTAAGATTTCAGTAACTAAATATCTCCTGAACCAAAGCCAAGCCAATTAAATTGTATTAGGATTTAAATTCATTTATAATTAACCACATTTCTTCGGCCTAGACAACGAACACAATTGGAGTACTCCAAAATCATTTCAAATTCTCACTCAAGATTTATGATATTACCAGAAAAACACACGTCAACTCTTCAAATTCCAAATTCCAAAATCCAAAATCCAAAGCAAATAAATATACCATATCACCACAAAAATTGACATATGGATAGATCAATATATATGTTATAATACCAACATCAAAATCCAAAATTTTAAATTCATTATGATTCTGTCATCAAAGTTGAAAAGTTGGTAGTAAGTTTTTGGTTACCTGTTCTTACATCGAAGACTTGATGGTGATGAGATTGAGGAACCTGACCCATCTTTGTGTTTGTATTACTGAAGAAGAAGAAGAAGAAGAAGAAGAAGAAGAAGAAGAAACATTTTCATCATCAGCTTTTTATAACAAAACACGCAAAAACACTGAGATAAGTGATAACAAGTTTGGCAAGTGAAAACAGAGCATTTAAAAAACAGATCGATCAGAGATACATTTATATTTTGTTTGAAAGGAAATTACATTTATATCCTCGTGCAATATGTTAAAATTTCTTCAAATAAACTATTAATTCAGGGATATAAATGTCATTTGGTATATTTTATTTATTTATATTTTGTTTTGTGTTGAAAAGACCTATTATGCCCTTAACAAGTTTTCAAATTTTTTTAAGTAGATACAAAATAAAATGTTAAGAGGGATTAAAATGTCATTCGCTGTTTAAGAAATTAAAAAAGAAAAAGAAAAAGAAAAAGAGAGTGAAAGAAAGGGAGGAAGAGAAAGGCAAGAAAAGCATGGCAGACAACTAGAAATGTTCTCAGATGGCTTCAAGGTATGTCAACAACTTGGATTTGCTTTTTCGTTGTTGCTAATTAAAAATACAGTTTTTGAATTTGTTTTGTTTTTTTTTGTTTTGTTTTTTTTTCTTCTTCAGTTTAAAAAATCAAAACTTTTGGGTGCTCTGATCACCTAATACTTATCAGAGAGTTGGGATTAATTAGAGTGAGTCCTACTTAATACTTATCAGTTATCAACAAGATCATGAGTAAACAACAAATATATATATATATATATAGAGAGAGAGAGAGAGAGAGTCAGTTAATTACCTTGTTCATTTCTGCCTTCTACACGAACAAAATTTAATAAAAAAAACTGGGATTTGTGAAGAAGAAATAGAGAGTGTGGGATTTGAGAAGAAACTAGAGAGAAAGAGACATTTTTAGAAAATCAAAGAGACCTGAGTTGAGAAGAAGGAACTGAGATTCTCAAATATATATAAAGAGATTGATAAAGAGAGAGGCAGCTTCGTACGTGGTAGGTGATGAGAATAATCAACATGAACACAAAAGAACCATGCTATGCTGTGCAACAGAGAATTACTCTGCTTCTATTCCCTCTCACGATACTGGTCAAGAAGAGGCTAACCACAACAAATGGTTAAAGTCTGGTTAGTTAACTAAACCATTCAGTTGGTGGTTAATTAACAGAATGATGATGTAATAGTATTAATGATGACATAATAGTTTGTTAGAGTTAGTTAGGAGATTCCTTGAGCTGATAAGGTCACGTCTTCTGTGTGTGATTCCTCTATAAATATCAGACTCTGTAATAGCTTTAGTTATATCTTCAATAACAGATTTCTAATCTCCATTGATGGAGCTTCATCAGTTTTTAGTTTTTCCTTTTGTTTCTCTTTGAGGTTTTTCATCGAACACCTTATAGTGTTCATCAAACATCTTCAATCTTTTTCAATCATTTCAGTAGGCAGCTTCCACGAAGCTTCATTTGCATTTGAGCAGGTAGAACTGGGTGGTAATTAGCCCAAATCTCAAACATTTTTGTTTGTTATGATTTACAGTAAAACCTAGTAGATATATGCTTTTGCAATATTTGGTATAATTGTGTGTCTATGAATTATCATGATGATAACAAAAGCATTTATTAATTTCCACCTTATATTTTTTATACTAAAAGGTTTGTGATAGACATGACCGCGGTTCGGTTCCAGTTCAGAACAGTCTAAAGGGGGTTTTGGTTTCGGTTCTGGTTCTAGTGGGAACCTGAACCGGAACTACCTGAAGGAAGCGTTATTTTGTTGTTTCAATTTATCAGCTCATGACCCACCACCCACAGTAACTTAATAAGAATTCATCTAATGAAATTAATATTAAACTCTATCTTGTAAATTTCACCGCATCATATTGTTCAAATTTTTTAATTAAGTTATAATCAAAATACATTTATTCCATATATAAACATCCTCGATATGGTAGACTTCAATATGATTGGATCTAGATTTTTCGGTTTTTTATTTTATTTATTATTATATAGAATCTGAAACAATTTTATATCAGATTTTCTTTTATATAAATAAAATTAATATGAAAATTGTTTCTAAAAATCTCGAAATTAATTTTCAATAATTTGAATTTTTTTTGAAATTTTGCTAAGATATTCTAATGGTTTTTAAATAATTAATTTCGTTTTTATATTTTACATTTTTTTAAAATTCTTTGTTAAATTAGTTTTATAATTTTGTAATGATTTTTTTTATTAATTTCTTAATTTTTGTATCCCTTTAACAATTTGTTTTTCCTTTTCAAATTCATATATTAAATACACGTTTTTGGAATTTTTTATTTTTTATTTTTTGATTTTAATTTTAAGTTTTATTCAAATAATTTTATGGTTTTTTGGACGGTATCTATATATCCACACCGGGTATTGTTATTATTTTGAAGCTTTTTTTGCTATTAGTAAGATTCGAACCCCTAATTTAGGAGTTATTTACCTAAACCTCAAGTTTGTCCATCTATCAGCTAAGCTACGCCCCTGGAGGCATAAATAATTTCATGTCATCTTAGAAGTTTTTCAAACATTTTTTGAATTAACTTTATCATTTTTTTTTTCAATTTTTTTTTTTAAAAAATAAGTCTTGGTTACACATGTCTAGTTTTATTATACTCACCAAATATCTAGGTAAAGTTTTGTAAATGTAAAATATTGGGGGGAAAAAACGTCACTCATATTCAAAAAAATAAATTATAATAAGCGAAATTGTGGTAGAGAGAGAGAGAGAGAGAGAGAGAGAGAGAGAGAGAGAGAGAGAGAGAGAGAGAGAGAGAAGTATGGCATGTGATAGGGTAGCTTGACGTGTGTTGCTCACAGATGGTAAGGTTTTCAGGAGGTTCCATGATTCGATTCACATAATTTTGTTTTGTTCAATTTTTGCTTCAACATCAACTACTCAAAATCTTACAGTTTTATACCATTTCGATTTCATAATATATACAAGTTTGATGCTACATAATCTTTCACTAATAATTCAATTCACATGGCATTGTTTTGTTTTGTGTTTGCCCAGCTACATTAATTAAGCTATTAACTTTTGCCACTTTAGAGTTTAGATTACCTAAACGCTGGTTTGAAGGAATTGGGAGACAAAGGAAATGAAAGGATTTGATGAGATTTCTAATTTGTTGTTTGGATGGTTAAATGAGAGGGAAAAGAAAGGAAAGGAAAGGAAAGGAAGTGAAATGAGTCTTTATATTTTAAACACTTTGATTTCCCTCCAAATTTGAGAGGAAATGGACGGAAAGGAAAGGAAAGCAATTCCACCATTAATAATTTTTTCAAAATCCCAAAAATAACCCTATATATTGCTTGTATTCATATTGTTAAAATAAGGATATTTTCGTAAATAAAATAAAACTAACTATCATTTCCCTTCTTTTCCATCAATAACCTTTAAAACAACAATCATTAAAACAACAATCCTTTCCTTTCCTTTCCTTTTCCTTTTCCATCAAACCAAACATAGTGCAAATGTAAAAGTGAACCAATTCAAAATTAAAGTTGCTGAAGGAAATTAAACCAATCAAAATTACCTTCGGTGGCCACATTCAATTCATTGACCAATAACATAAGTTGCTAAGGTGTGTCATTTGACATCATCATGATTTTTTTTTTTTTTTTTGAAAGGGCAAAAAAGCACCCAACACTTTATTAAGGACGATCATCCGACACAGCACGATGAACAAAGGCAGGACACAAATCAATCCAAACCTCGTCAGAATCTAAAGAAATAGCAAATTTGGCAAGGCCATGAGCCACCCTGTTTCCTACTCAAGGAAATATTGCCCAAATCAACAAAAAGCTGCACAATATCACTAATCAACGGGCCCTCCACAGCAAAAGGATGCTGATTCGCAATATCTGAGACGACCAATAAAGAGTCACTCTCCACACACAGAAGGGGTAAACCATACTGTTGCACAAGAAAAACACTCTCCTTGATAGCCGTCAATTCGCCAATTTCAGGATTATAAAAACCATTTCTAGGAAGAGCAAAACACGCTTTAGTAGAACCCAAATGATCACGGAGAATCGCTCCCACTCCCACCACACCATTTGCACCAAAGCCCACATCAACATTCAGCTTAAAACAATTAATAGCAGGGGGACACCACCTGGAAGAAGCCTGAACCAAATCATTATCACGCGAAGTCGCGAAGAGGTCATCATACTGTCCTGAAGACACTTAAATTCAGAAAGCAAGTTCTTATCCAAAAAAATGACAGCGGTAGGATCTTTAAAATGACCCTCATGCATATGAAGATTCCTCTCACTCCAAATGCTCCAGACCACCATACAAGCAAGCATAAAATCATCCATAGAAAGATAATCTTTCAACTTCTCCAAAATCAAACGAAAATCAGAATGAAGAGCAGCTGCAATAATATGCCACCAACATAGACCAACCCAAATCGCTTCCAAATGACAGCAAGTGAAAAGAGCATGCACCTGCGACTCCAAGTTCACCCCACATCGAGGACAAAGGGGAGAGACCGGGAGCTTCCGAGAGTAGAGATTCCCTTTAGTTGGGAGGATTCCAGCACAACATCGCCAAATAAAGACTCGCACCTTTGGAGGAACAACTAGGTTCCATAAAAATTTCCATTCAACATGTGGTAGCAGAGCTAGAGCACTGCTCAGAAGTCAAAAGAGAAGCCGCAAGATGATAACCGCTCTTGACCGTGTAAATGCCATGCTTGTCATAATGCCAGATTAAAACATCTTCACAAAAACGCCTAGAAATGGGAATGGAAAAAATAATCTCCTTATCAACATCACGAAAATAATGAGAGACAGCATGCAAATCCCATCCAGCACCATTTGGGAGCAGCAAGTCTTTAACAAGTAAATTTGAGGCAACTGTAATAGGAGCAACAGGTTTAAAGGACGAGGGTCTAGGTAACCAAGGATCAGGAAAAACCCAAATAGAAGAACCTGGACCAATCCGCCATCTGAGACCTTGAACAAGAAGGCTACACCTCCACAAAATACCCTTCCAAACATGGGATGGCGAATTCCCTATGCCTGCAGTAAGAAACTTACCATCAGGGAAATACTGGTCCTTTCATGATTGATTGGAGGAACATGACATAACTCGAACCTACAATCTCAGTTTGTCCATCTGTTTATATTTTTAATCAACCAATAACATAAGTTGCTAAGGTGTGTCATTTGACATCATCATGATTGATTGGAGGAACATGACATAACTCAACCTGCAATCTCATTTTGTCCATCTGTTTATAATTTTAATCAACCACGAGATAGTCTAGAAATTTATCATAAAGGATCGTAATTGGTGTCGACTCAAATGTAAAAAATTTAAATTATATAAATGCATGATAAAATGTCACAAAAATATGAGTAATGTAATTATTTAGAGTACAAGCATTCAAAATGATGTATTTTTTGTTATCTGCAAACCATATAATTGAATGCAGATAGAAGGACAAACTATATATACTCTATATATGTTGTAAATATATTTTAATTTACTGGGTTTGTCGTTAATGTTATTTGATATTCTATATAGATGCCTTTTTTGAAGCTGCAAATTTATTAAGAAGCCACAACAGGCAAACCAAACAAAAAACAAACACTATATAGATGCCTTAGCTTGTAATTAAACTGATGTAGACCCTGTTAGCAGTAGAGACTCACAAGGTCACAAATAACTCACTTTCCATGTATATCATCTTTCCTGTTACCACTTGTAATTAGGATTACTAAGTTCTCTAACTCTCCTACGCAAGCACTGTTATATGTATAAATACACCACATATAAATGAATAAAATACATCAGTTATTTTCTCACAAACTATTAGATCTTATATGGTATCAGAGCCGAGCTGGAAAATAGCTCAAAGATCCTGCAACCCTAATTAAAACCCTAGCCGCACAACTCTCTTCTCCTCTCCAAAATTTTTCTTGTCTCGTCCCTCTCTTATTCAGCTGTGATGACTAACTCCGGCACCTCTGTGAACTCATCAACCTCCTCTCTTTCAGTAACTCTCATAGGAACAAACAACACTTCTCAACCGCAGTCCTTGATTGCTATCAACTCTACCTAAATTCCGATCAAACTATCCAAAGGTGGAAATTATGCCGCTTGGAGATCGCAGTTTGAAAACCTTCTTTTTGGTTACGGCCTTATTGGATACCTGGACGGTTCTAATCCAAGTCCTCCAGAAGTCATAACAAATCCCTCTAGTCTCTCTGACAATCCGGCAGCACAGGGAACCACCACTGCCAATCCTGAGCATCACATCTGGCTACGCCAGGACCACCTACTCCTTCATGCAATACAGGTTACATGTACTGGTGCTGCACAATCCATTGTCACACGCTCCACTACGTCAGCTCAAGCTTGGGAGAAACTTGAAGCCTCATATGCCAACCGTTCTAACACCCGTAAGCTTGGACTCCTTGACTCTCTTACCAATGTCACCTTATCAGACAAGTCTATTGCAAATTACATAAAAGGTATTAAAAATATTCTTGACAATCTTGAGTTAATTGGTCACTCTGTTGATGATGGTGCGATCGTAATACATACCCTTAATGGATTGGGTCCAACTTACCTAACATTAGCTTCCGCCATTCGAGCAAGGGACTCCCCAATATCATTTGAAGAACTATATGATAAGTTGCTCGACTATGAAGCGTTCCTCAAACGGGATGAAACAAAAAAGAGTGAACCTCAGATAACGGCACGGTTTAATCAAAGATCAAACAACCGACGAGGCCGGGGCTACCATGGGAATTCAGGTTCACAATAGCACTATGGACATCAGAATTATGTCTAGCAGAACTATGGACAGCAAGGTTACGGCCACAACAGCAGCCACGGTAGCCTACAACAGAATTTAGGTGGTGGCCGCAACTACTTTGGCCAAGGAAACTCATACCGGCCGACCTACCCACCTCAACATTGGCGTCCTCCTTCCTCTAATACCCAATCGCGACCGGTGTGTCAACTATGTGACAAAATTGGTCATACGGCCCGTGTGTGCCGATCTCGTCCACCACCTGGCAATCAGACATGACCACAGGCAAATCATATGAATTCCGATCAGTCAGGTTCTCGCAATAATTGGATTCTGGACACTGGTGCCTCTCATCATATGACATCGGATCTTCAAAACCTGTCACTCCACTCAGAATATGGTGGCATAGAGAATATCATGGTTGGAGTCGGTAAAACAATTCCTATCACCCATACTGGCTCTACTTCATTAATCACACCCACTAAATCCTTTTGTCTTAAACATGTTCTATGCTCTCCTCATATCTCACAAAACCTAGTGTCTGTGTCTCAATTTTGTTGTCATAATAATACATCAATTGAATTTTTTCATAACCATTTTCTTGTGAAGGATCTGACCACGGGGGCATCCTTGGTCCGCGGCCAGAATGAAGGGAATCTCTATGTGTGGCCCAAACAGAGTCTTCAGTGTCATTCAGCGTCAACCAGTCACCAGTTTTTCGCGTCATCCTCACCCAGCATCTCCTCTCAGTCATGGCACTGCCGCCTCGGTCATCCGTCCTCACCAATTCTTTAGAAAATCATTTCATCTCATGCGTTGCCAGTTGTCAAGTCTGATGCGAATAGTTCTCACTGTTCTGCATGCTTATGTAATAAGAGTCACAAACTTCATTTTGGAATTTCTTCTTTAAAAAGCAATAAACCGTTTGAGATTTTATTTACAATTGTCTGGGGTCCTGCTCATATTCAATCTTTTGACAGTTATAGGTATTATGTAATCTTCGTAGACTATTACGCCAAATATACATGGTTGTACCCATTGAAATACAAGTCCGAAGTGTCACTAGTATTTAAAAAATTCAAACACCTTTTCGAAATTTTTTTTAACGCCCAAATCAAAACGGTTTATTCAGACGGCAGTGGTGAGGCCCAGGCTCTTGGTCTCGATTCTTGGTCTCGATCTGCAATCTTTTGGTATCCAACATCTGAAATCCCCACCACACACCTGAGCATGTTGGCACCGCTGAACGCAAACATCGCCATGTGGTGGAAACTGCCCTAACACTCCTTCACCATGCTTCCATCCCTATCAAATTTTGGTCCTTAGCATTCCAAACCGCGGTTTACCTAATAAACCGCGGTTTTGGTTGGGATAAGTGTACCCGTGGGCGGGTTTGGGTTTGAAAATCATACCTGTCACGGGTTCGGGTTGGGTATAGATTTGGAAAAAAATCCATACCCGAACCCACGTACCCGTGAACAATAAAAATTATATAATATTTTATTTTTTAAAATATTATAAATTTAATCTCCAATAAAAAAATTTTAATTATATAGAGAATAAAATGTAAATATTTCAATCTATTAAGTGTTTTTATTCTTTAAAATTATAATATTTCATATATTTAAATAATATAGAAATAATTTTTTAAAAAAAATTGGTAGGTTCACAGATTTTACCCATGGATCCGCTTGTTTTCATGGGAAGCATACCCCAAAGTTTGGAACACGTGTCAACACTTAAGGTGGGAGATAATACTTACCTCCGGTTAAGGAAAGTGAACAAAGTTGTACTCATTTTATACTATTTGCACCCACACACATCTCAATGATGACATCACTTTATTCTCTTATCACGAGATTCTAAAGAAACAATATACAAATCTTTCAACTAAAAAATATTCAAGTGGGCTAACTAACACTCCTAACCTTTCCAATATTATGAATTAATGACCTGTTTTTTTTTTTTTTTTAATATATTAATACTGTTTTACTCAAATTTTGTATCCAAATCTAATACTCAAATTATATAACATCACTATAATCTATTCAATTAGATTATATTAGATTTGCTTCAACAAAATAACATTACTCAAATTTTGAAACTGCAACAACTTTAACATAGTGTATGGCTCATAAATGGGCATTAATTTTCTCTCTAAACCAATATATACTTTAGACTAATTTATGGGAGCAGATGGATCATTAAACACTTTAAATAATTCAAAACAATTTAATTTACTGTGTACTTATCAAAAAAAATAATTAATTAACTTACTGTATAAAATAGCATTCAAGTATATTTATTGGAAGCAAAAAGTATTTTAGATTTAAAAGATTGAAAATTTTATGCATTTAATTGTAATTGTTTGCTGCGTGCATTTTTGCTCACCCACATTTTTGTGGGTAAACATTACCTACACTTGACATGTGTCTAAAGAAAGGGTGCTTTTGTTAATGTGTTTTAACAAAAGCACCCCCTCCCTGGACACATGTCAAGTACTGGGAAGGAAAGTAATACTTACCCATAAAAAGTATGGATGAGCAAATTCATTCTCTTGTTTGCAACAACAAAAAAATTGTAATTGTTTGGACGCTTCATTTATTGCTCTAAGATCATTATTGAGATGATTTTTCACATTACCTCTCTAAAAAAACAGTAATGCTACACATTCCATTTAAAATCCCACATTTTTCATCCCACTACATATAGCATGTGAGGTGTTAAATAGTGAATGGATACATAGGGTAGGTAAGATAAATAATCATTAATGTGTATCCACTCACAATTTGATACCTCATATGTCATATGTAGTGAGATGAAAAAAGTGAGATTTTAGATGGGATATTTAGGATTATTGAAAATATATATATATATATATATATATATATATAAAGAATATATAACAAGTTAAAAAAATCTCTAAAGTTCATCTGCATCTGATATTAAATTAAAAGTAATTAAGGAACTGTACTTTAAAGAAGATGTAAAAGGGCGAGAATGAATTTGCTCACCCACATTTTTTGTGGATAAGCATTACCTCCCCCACTACACTTAACATGTGTCCAGGGAGGAGGTGCTTTTATTAATATGTTTTAACAAAAGCACCCCCTCCCTGGATACATGTCAAATGCTGGAGAGGGAGATAATGCTTACCCACAAAAATGTGGATGAACAAAAATGCACTCTAAAAAGGAATAAAGCTAGAGTGCCTCTGAACATACGTATGAAACGAAAAAAAGTTTTTTTTTTTTTTTTAACCTTTTTTGTTCCGTTAGAAAAAAAAAAAAAAAAAAAAAAAGATGCCATTGAAATTTGTATCCATCATCATCATTTTCTTCCTAATTAATGTGGGTAGCTAGGTGATCGAGGAATCACATGGAGAAGAGAACGGTAAAGAGAGAGCTTTCTCTTAAAATGAATGAAAAATTATTGAGGTGATGAGCTTTCTCTTGCTATAAACGGTCCGACGCTTCAAATAATGGTAATAATTAATAAATCCATATTTAATTAAGTAAATTCAATAGACTTTGAGAAAATTTGAAGGTGGTATCCATTGAATTTTAAAAATGCATCAAGTTATCGCGCATATGAGATACACATCCGATTTTTTGATGGTCATATGCAATTGTTAATGTTATCAACTGTATTTAATACTCTCACATAAATTTCATATTTTGTAATCGTTCTTTTTCGATGAGACTTATAGCTTATATTGATATTGATATGAACAAAGCTCAAATCTCAATCATTTTTGTTTGTTATAATCTATAGCAAAACCTAATAGACATATGCTTTTGCAATGTTTGTTATAAATTGTGTGTCTATGAATCATCATGATGATATCAAAAACATTTAATTTCCACTTGATCTTTTTTTATACAAAAAAGTTCGGGACATATCCATAAAAAGTTCCACCCTCTAATAATCATTCTTTGTCATTTTCTTTTCCTTTACCGAAGAGCAATAATGTAGAGAATATGGAAACCCATTTTCCTGTATTTATCATCCATTAATTTTTTACTACTTGCACTCACACACATCTCAATGATGACATCACTTTATTCTCTTATCACGAGATTCTAAAGAAACAACATACAAATCTTTCAACCAAAAAACAAAACTCAAGTGGTCAACACTCCCAACCTTTCCAAAATTATGAATTAATGACCTTTTTTTTTTTTTTATAAGTAATACTGCTTTATTTAAATTTTGTGTCCAAATCTAGTACTCAAATTATGTAGCATCATTGTGATCCATTCATTTATATTGTATTAGATTTACTTGAACACAAACAGATTCCAACAATAAAATTAGAATTTTAATTAAATAAAATAAAAAAATAGCACCTGACTTTTAGAAGACGCAAGTTCCGACAACATTGAAGATTTGAAGTAACACTCAATCTTCCACAATAGCTATAAGAAAACAAACTCAATCAATTCCTTGATATAGTTAAAACCCTTTACAAAAAATCAAATTAATAAAATATAAATAAACATTAAATTAAAAAAAAAAATTAAAACTTATCTTCTTTTTTTTTTCTTAATGAAACACAAGAGATTGATTGCAATTGAAGAAGAATATTGATTGAGATTGATGAAAGAGAAATCTTGATGTAGTGGGAGGTTTTACAATGTAAAAAAAATGATGTTGTAATTATAAAATGAAAATGGAGTTCATATATATATATATATATATATTAACTTCAAATTAACTTCAAATTACCTAATTAATGACAAATAATGAAACAATTATGTTGGGTGAAGCTTTCAAAAGAAATTAGTTTTGAAAATATATGTTTTTTTCCTAATTTTTTTTTTTGAGCCCCCCCCAGGAGACTCTAGGCAAAGGCCCTTGATTGGTTGGGCCGGCCCTGCTACTGTTGAAATGTAAACTTAGAATTCTTTTAATGCAATCAAAGTATTCTGAATATATGTTATATTTTTACAGGATAGTCTTTCAGACGAACGGATTATAGAAGTGAAGAAGCTGGCTAGCAATTCAGAACGATAGTAGCAACCAAATAGATAGGATAAAAATCCCACCTAAAAAAGCAACTAGGTCTGTAAACATAACCTCCTTGTTTCCAACCGCAGCAAGTCTAAAGACATGGCCACATTATGACATAGACAACAGTCACAATTACTTTCAGATATATCTGGAGCACACTACATTAACGCAGTTATCTTCTGAAATTTAGTAAAGTTTGCCTCTTCAATTCCAAACTTAAGCCTAGAAGATCCCATTGAAGCTTTTGACACTGAGCCGTCCATCAAACTCTCCCAGAGCTGGTTGAACCCTGTCAAATTAGATGTGACATTATCCACAGTATATCCTACAACTTTAGGGTTGATCATCTCCAATTTTCCAACAATGGAGTGATCTGCATATCGTACAATGCACTGAGGATCTTGTCCCCATGAAATCACTTCTTTTTGGTTATCTTGAATTGTGTTGTTGACACATTTGTTACAAACTTCTTAAGCAGAATCTCCTCTACATACTCAGAGACCATAAACCTTGTCGGGGTCTTGTCCAATGGTGGTGTCATAGAAACTACCATTTACAGCTACGTTAGAAGCTACAGACGCCGGGATGAGATTGTAGTTCTGGCCGGTTGTTAGTGTGAAGCTCATAAGCATGTAAAAAAGTCCTATAATATATTGTAAAATAATGTCAGCATACTCAAGGTGCTCTAATTTATATTTTTCTCAAAAAATTGTTATTATTATAGGAATATTTGTTTTTATTTTTAATAGGATGCTACTATTGCAGAATATGAATTTCCTCTCAAATGAATCGAATTCAGTGCAGCTGTGCTAAACCTAATCCCAATCCTATTGCTGGCCAAGATGGTCACTAATATACTATCTTGTATATATATAAATATCTTATGGTGATATTTATGGTGATATTTACACTATTCTGCTGTTGCTTCAAGCTAATGAAAACACAATCATCAACAATCACAAATAAATCCAAAGAAAATATTATATATATATATATATATATGAACATGTATATAATTCGGCTATTAGCTTTTTCTTTCTTTCTTTTTATTTAAAAAAATAGATATTAAATATAATGCCAAAGTTAAGTTACTAAACAAGAGGGATATACACTCCTATTAATTATAATCCCACGGTTATTAATCTAAACACTCCTATTAATGTATAGTGTTGAACAACTAATCAGTAAATTTTGTTATTGTTTAGTTTATTTTTATAGTTCTTAGATATTAAATAAATACTAAGTACAAATATTGGTGGATCACATTACAACCAAAAAAACAGTTGTTCTCTTCACTTTTATTTTTTCAACGTGGGATTGAATATCATCTTTTTCAGCCATTATTAACTTTGCCTCTTAAGTCTTAAACACTATTATAGTATTATTAATCTTGAATTAAGGGCTATGAATTTTAGCATGTACTATTTTCAGAGTAATACAAGACATCCTAACACTATATCTCAATTTTTATTTTACCATGTGTCGATTGATAAATCGATAGATATTAATTATGATTTATTTCACTTAACACATACATATGAAATAAATTGTCAATTTACAAGTTGAAAAATGAGTTTCAATATATAAAAATTTTCTTATCTTTTATGTTTTCATCAAGAATCATTTTAGATGTTTTCATAATTACATAAATTAAGATAATTTATCTCTATAAAAAATTATTATTCACTTTTAACAACCAAGAAAAAAGATATTCGAATTTCGTCAAAGAAAACGTTGAAGAAAACCCTTAATCTCATCAATGTATGGTGACCGTGTAGGTATGATGTGACCACAGTCATGTTCAATAATGGCAGAGCAACCGTTTTCAAATGCCAAAGCAAGGTCTCTACTGGCTTGGTTTGCAATCTGTCTGTCCTTACCCAGGTCACTGCCGAATATGTGAAGTGAAGGGCAATTGATTGATCCGGGTTGAAACTCTGTCGAGGGAAGAGCATAACCGGAGCACAAAATCCCAAATCTGAAATCAAGTTCACCCTTTAGTCTTTCCCGTAGAGCACAAATCGAAGCAGCCATAGCTGCTCCTTGCGAAAAACCTAAGATCCCATCAAATGGCCCTTGCTGAGAGAAAACTGTCTTCAGATATGATACTGATACATCGAATCCATCAGTTTGCTGCTGGTATTGGAGAGGATCAAATGGACCATCTGCCTTTTTCCAGTCAATTTCGATGCTTCGACAGGAATCCGGTGCTACCAACCATGCATACTTTTTTCTGCAATTCTCTGCTAGTGGTGGTGGACAACTTTGCAACGGAGATGATGCATCAGTAGGTTGATAAATGAATAACAACTGATGGGGTGCATCAATAAAAACAAGTTCAGCAATGTTTTTAAGCTTCTTTGCTAGTGATGCAGTTCTTCCTTTAAAACCAGAGGCATTCTGCCTAAACCCATGCAAGCACAAGATTCTTAGTTTTCTTGGATACTCAGTGCCTGCAGCATAAGACTAATAAAATATTACGGATCAAGAAGAAAATTCAAGATCAACACTACACACATTCATTATTCAACATTTTATTCGACTTTTATTGTTCTAATTTTTGGTCAGTATGGGTCTAAAGTTTATGCAGTGATACAGAATACAGAATACAGACCTTACCGTGTCTCCAAGTTGGTCGAGGGGAAACTGAGGGATCTGAGTTAAGAGTTTTAAGCTCAAATTGTGGCGATGCAACTTCAATTTTGCCATCTTCAGTTGATGGAAGTGAACTGACACCCTTACTATGTTTCTGGCATAGCTCACAAACATAGACAGCTCCCTCCATCTGATTGTTCGCAACAAAAGAAGTAAGCAAGGACACATATAATACGGAAAACAAGAAGTGCAGGCAGAATAGGCAATATAGGTTGTTCACAAGAGAAGGAAAGAACATGTATTTCTGACCAAGAGAAAAAAAAAACTCGAAGAACCTTGTATGGGTGAAAGAAATCTTAATGAATTTAAACTTAAAAGGAGCAAGCTGTAAAATATACAATGATAAAAGGATTATAAAAATGGGCATACCCGGCAACTATCACAGACCAAAACAAGCATTCTACAGTGAGTGCAGCGGCAGCGGGAAGAATAATCATCAAAGGAAGACCCACAAAGAAGACAGCTACCTAGAATATTTTCATCCGAACTCCCAACTGAAATTCTACAACCAACAATGGGAAAAGATAGATATTACTCATGTTTGTACGTTGACATATAATACTATTAGGATGATATGGTTATGAGAGAGATGATACCTGTGATCAAAAACAAAATTTTTTCCCTTGAAAAAACCACCATCCGGATATTGTTCCAAATAACGTTGTATTCCTCCATACAACTGCAATAGCCGATATGACAAAGCTATCAAATTTTTTTAGGTTTTCCATCAGCAAACGTAAACCTTACTTCTTTGTCTGAGGCCATATGATCAATACAAGCTCTTCCGTAATTTAAGAATTAAAGTTAAAATACAATTTCCAACTAGGTACGAGTAGGTCACCTGAAACACATTTTCAAAGCCAGCACCTTTTGACCTAACGTAAGCTGATGCCATCTCACACCTGATTCCCCCAGTGCAGTACCTGTAACATAATCTAACATGTTATAACTAAATGGAGCAAACCCATCCTGAAGCACTAAAAAGATAAATTTTTGTTTCAATCATAAAATAATGATTTCCTAGCATTGAAAAAGCCCACATAAACATCTGTAGAAGATCAAGTTTCAGAGGAGCACTTACATGAGGATGTGTTTGCCTCGCAATTGCTCAGCATTTTCATCTATCCAGGAGGGCAGATCACTATACTGCCTTATACTTGGATCCAATGTCTCCACACTTGGTGTGTGGAACTTCCCAATTCTTGTTTCATACAAATTCCTTGCATCCAACAGAACAAGTTCCTTATCATCAGTTGGACTTTCTTCATCTAAAAGTTTGCCTGCAAAACATAAACAGAACCGATAAGAAAATTTTTTGAACATACTAAAGCACTAAACATGATCGGAAAAGGGGAGTTGTGCGACAAAAAGAGATACTTACCAGCACTCTGAAGAAGAGAATGGAACTCAACAGCCGATAAATGCCTCCCAGCATTCGAAATATCAGGTGGGTTCAACAGAGGATGAGAACTAAGAGTAACCAATTCCTGCAACACAGAGAAACAGAGCCCAATTGTATCAAACAGAATTTCATAACAAAACATCTCAAATTCTATCAAAAAACCATCTTAAAAAGAGAATGCAAGTAAAAGTAACCTTGACAATCCGAACAGACAGAGAAGTGAAGCCGCATTCATGAGCAACCTTGTCGTTCAATGGGTGGTGAGAAGATGCAAGCTTGAAATCAGTCCCTTCAAATAAACTAATAGCCTTAACTGCATCAATGTGACTTTCCAATGAAGACAACTCCCCACCAACCTAATCAAAATACCCAGAAATCGTTAATTATAAAACTTCCTGAGTACTAGCTAGCTTAGCCAGTAAAGTAAGTTCAAATTCCGCTCACATAAACCCGGAATATCAAATAAAATAATAGCTTTTAAGTTTAACTGCATCAATGTGGCTTTCCAATGAAGACAACTCCCCACCAACCTAGTCAAAATCAAAACTTTCCGATTACTAGCTAGCTTAACTAATAAATTAGGATCAAATTCCGCTCACATAAACCCAGAATATAAAATAAACTAATAGCTTTAACTGCATCAATGTGAACTTCCCACCAACCTAATCAAAATACCCAGAACTGCCAGAAGGCCAGAATCATTATTTATAAAGCTACATACTAGCTAGCTCAGCTGGTAAAATCTCTTGTCGTTATACTAGAATAAACCCTAAAAACATCAATACATAATAAGCACACAGACCCAGAAAGGAAAACAAAAAACAAACTGAGAAATGACAATAAATGTTGAAAAGGTTGGAAGGTTTGAAGTGCATACAGTGACATTGACGCCGTGAGGAGCGAGTCGGACGCGGCCGAGGAGACCGAGTGAGTTGCAGTTGGACTCGTAGAAGGCGAGGAGTGAGTCGAGATCGGGAATGATCGCGTACTTGTAGTAAAGCAACACACCGTACTGGTCCTGGTCTGGGTTGCTGTTGTTGTTGTCGAAGTTGTGTGAAGTTGTGTGACATGGTTTGCGAGCTTAATGTTATAGTTTGGGTTCGGAGTTTCAATGGAGGAGAGAAACACAACACCAACTAGTTGGAAGTTGTATAAGACCTAAGCGTTAATGTCGTTGTACGGACTACAGAGACGTCCATTTTACTGTCTGGTCCCTCTGCTTTGTTTATTTAACAATTAACATTAAATATCAAAATTTCATTCAAATCCTACAACTTTTCTACACTTTACAAAGTAACTATATAACTATGTAATGTTGAACATTTTTAATGTCATAGTACCAAACAATAGGTGCACCGATGCACTCAAAGGGACCCTGTAACTATATAAGTTTGAATGTATATATTATTATTTTATTTTATTTTTAAATTGGCATTACAACTAGGTTCCAAACCTCCTTCGATCAAACACTAAAAACCCATCTGGATAAATTAGTCTCAGAATACAAGAAAGAGGTGTACACTTGTTTTTTTATGAACAAGGTATGACTAGAACCTAGTCACTAATATAGAAATTGACACCACAATAGGATTATGGATTTGTCCGAATTTGCTTAGTTCAAACACTGCAAGCTCATCTTATAGTGAATAGGGTGGGACTCGAACCTCGTCACCAATATGGAATGCAAGCAAGGTGAGATGTTGACACAACCAAAAAAAAGCCTCATCATATGAGAGTATCCATCCACAACATTATAGAAGTATTTTGTAGCATAATGTCAATTACAAATTAAGGCAAATCATAAGATGGTAACTTTTTTTTTCCTATGAATATAGAAATACAAATCAAAGTAGAAAAAACTGCAAGTTGAAACCATATTTTCGAAACATATTCCATAGCCAAACAAAAGAAGCCTATGTGCCAGACCAAAATTCCTGACCCTTGGCGGCAAGCAAAAATACTATAGTTCAAAAATTCACTGCAAGGGAAGTAACGATTTCCTATAAAGCTAGTAAAATAGAGATCCTCGAACTACTGCTTCAACCAAATTTGAAGCCACCGGGTGGAGGGTTGGTGTTGCCAAAGGCGAAAGCCTGTTGCTGATTTCCGTCTTGGGGATTTTGTTCTTCCTCTTCTTCCTCAGCCCAGTATCTTTCCAAAATCTTCACAGCCTTTTCATAAATCTCATTGTTATCGTGGGTCTGTAGATTCTCAATTTTATCTAATCCGTCACATTCATCAATCATTTGGGCATAAATATTAACGCTGCCATTCAAACCCATGTCCTTGTCCGCCTCACCCACCTTTAGAATGTTTTCAAGCCCCTCAAGGCACACTGTCACGATCCTTGGATCCGGGCAGACTAGAAGATCACATAGTGGTTTGATGCAACCTTGACTCACTAGGAATCTGCAAGAACATGACGATATAAGAGTAGGTCAAGTGAATTCTGCACACATTGTAGGGTGGCCAAGGTCAGGAGGAAGACAATTTCTTTTCATCATGTACTGCCATAACAGTACAGCCAGAGGAGGCATCACTTACATTAGCTGCCTAGTGTCAACAACTAATACCATTTTAAATATCATTTCCAAACAGTCTAGCTTCATGAAAAGAACATTTTAGTACCAGTTCTTCTCAGCCACGCAAAAACCCATATAAATAATGGCAGAACCAGAAAATTTCATTCATTTGGGGAAAAGGGGATGACCTGAATGTGGCTCCACCACTCCATATGAAAAAGATTACAAAAAGAAAAAGGAGAAAAAGAAAGTAACATACTGAATCTGTTCATGAGACCCTCCTGATGTGGCATTTGAAATAGCCCACGCAGCCTCCTTCTTAATCTCAAACTCAGCATGTTGGAGAAGGTGTACAAGTGGGAGGATAATGTTGGCCTCAATAACTGCCTGTTGCACAAACATTTAACAGATGATTATATAATGAGTGGTTTTCAGTAACATTTACTGGGAACCAAGTAGACTTGAGAAAATGACATTTAAAAGAAAACACTTCAATTCTCTTTACTTTAAAAATATAATCCATAAAAGGTATAACATGTTATCTGCACCTTAGACATTCTCCCAAAATCCCTATACTTTACCCCATCCCTCTAGCATGCAAGAAAAGGAAAACCAATATATGGACAGTCAATAATTTTACTTCATAAGCAATTTTCTTTCAGGTAACATTCCAAACAAACAGTTTCCAATTTGCTATCACCATATCAAATAATGGGTATATTGCATATATAGACTATTACGACGGTGCATCGTCTTCTCCTCCTATAAGACAATTATCAAGCCATTAATTAAGATATCATTTTTAAGCTAAATTAGTAAAAATTATGAAAACTAATTATCCGTACAATGATAAGATAACAATAAAAGAAACCATGAGCAATCAAGTGCTTGGTTTGGACTCAACCATTTCATTCCACCCCAATAAATCACAAACTTCTTTACTATGATGACTAATAATAGTCTAACATCAGATATGCTAACAGACAAGATCACAGGAGATTCTAGTTTGTAAGCTTCATGTGTGTCACAGATATAGATGAAAATAAGGATGAGTCTTGCAAAACACAAAAAAGGAATAAATCTTTTACCTGTATCTGAGCTCTATTGCCAGCAGTAATATTTGAGATTGTCCAACAAGCTTCCTTTTTGATGCTTTTTTTATGATTTTGTGCAAGAAGTTGGTATAGACAAGGAAGGACTATGTTATCAATCACAAACTGAAACACAAATCAAAAGTAATTTTTTAAATAAGAAACCATGAGTATATTAGAGAAAGGTGAAATAACACACCATAGTTATTTGCTGCTATAAACTAAAAAGAAATATAAATTTAATTGCAAACAAATGAGAGACGGGTTTTGAGGTAATTGTTTGATTATATTTGTACAAATAAATAAACCTTAATTCTTCATTCCAATCGGTACTTCCCTAATATGTTGAATTATAAAAAGTCAGGACCACCACCATCTTAAAATAAAATGGTTCTGGTGAACAATGTTGAAAGTACCTGAGTCTGGGCATCATCACCAGTAACAATGTTACCCACAGTTCGAAGGGCAGGAATGAGAACCGTAGGTGATGGATGCCTGGCAGAAACAAAATTTAGATTGTAGAAGTAGTTTAACGAATCATATAACTATTAAGAAACAAAAATAGTAGTTCTCATAAGTGATTGATGCCTCGAAGAAACAAATTTTAGATTGTAGAAGCAAATTAACAGATCATATAACTATTAAGAAACAAAAAGAACATACAAAACATAGGTGATTAGTGTAATAATGAGCTATACTAAGAAAAATACAAGTTTATGAAGGACAAGTAACTTACATCAAAAGCTCCACAAGCCGTGGACAGACTCCGGCTTCAATCACAGCCTGAATTTTGTCATTTGGACCATCTGAAAGGTAAGATAGGGCCCAGCATGCATCTGTTAGAACTTCTTCATCATTTAAGTGGATGAGTTTTTGAAGAACCGGCAGCGCGGGCTTCACCTGACAAAAACAAAGGAAAACATATTCATCATTAAAACCAATTATGCTGCATCTTTAAAGTTAATTTAGTCAAATTATGAAAAGGATATAGATTTTTCCATAATCCTCCCTGCCAAATACCTGCTCAAATGGTGTTGGTGGCTTGCCACGACAGAAGTTCGATAAAGTCCATGTAGCATTCCTCAGCATGGATAGTTTTGAATGCTCATTTAATTGAGCTAGCAATGGCATCAAAGCACCACTATTAAGAACAAGATCCCTACAAGTAGGGGAGTCACCAGCAACATTTCCCAAAGCCCATACTGCCTAATGAATAAACAACATGCAATTTAGAAAAAATATTGTTGATAAAATATATGAGTAAATGAAACTAAAATAAATAATATAAATATAAATATGGAACCTAAGTGTGTAAATTAAATTATCGTGTCAATAAAACTAAGTGAGAAAATGGCATCAATTAGAAATAATAATTTTTTGAATGGAAAAAGCACTGTAGCTAGGATACAATTTGTCAAACAAACATCACTAAAATATAAATGATTCAGGATGATATAGAAGATCAAAAAAAATAATTAAAAAGATTTCCAAATAGCAGAGGTGAGAGTCAACCTGCTCTCTGACATCATCAGAGCCAGAGCTTAGTAGCTGCACAAACATGGCAACAGCACCATGTTCAATGACAACTCGTGTATGCACCGATGTCCCTGATGCAACATTTGTCAATGCCCATGCAGCTTCAAACTGCTCATAACAGTAAAATTAATCTAGACGTTAAACAATATCTTCAAACATTATTGGCTTGAATAGCAAGAGAAAAGCTAAAAACAAATCCTACTTGTAGTTGGGGAAGATCCTGCCTTCCAAGAAACTCCACGAAGCGAGGTACAACACCAGCTTTAATCACTTCATCAATTGGAGGGCTGCGTTCTATATGACATGATAAACAATTGTTTAAAAATAAAAATAATAATAATTAAAAAATAAATAATAAATAAATAAATAAATAAATAACTATATTCCTCTAAAAAAAAAACTATGTTTTCAGCATAAGAACCGGTATTCATACCAATTGATAATAGCTTTCTAAACTGTGTAGTTGCTTCCAACTGTGATGCAGGATCTTCAGACCACACTCCTTGTACCATCAAAGGAATACTTTCCAACTGTTAGACAACACCAATAAAAAAAAGTAAAAAATAAAACATGAAACCTGTAATTGTTGAATATGCAACCGAATAGAAGATATAAGCTAAACTTAGAGAACTAATTTTATACATAACCATCATCATACATGGAAAAATTTAATCCTTTTATCCAATCAGACAGCTGAACTATAGTGAAAAAGATCAATCTAATAATTTCTTTTTAACAATTCTAGAATAGATCCTCAATGGACAGGATATCTGTAGTAACCTAAAACAAAAAAGGTATGATTGTTACCGACAAACTAGCATGCATCACTCTAATTCCTCATAGATCATTAACGAAGATCCACAAATACCAAATTAGCAATTGAAAATGTAACAGTTATGTATGACAGTCGGTTCAAATTCAAAGACATTTAACACATACATTTCACAACTTGTATTCATTTACCAGTAAATCGAAACACAATCAGTTAATCACCTAAATTCTTCTTAGCAATTCTAGAATAGATCCTCAATGGATAGGATCATCTGAAGTAACCTATAACAGAAAATGTAGGACTGTTTTCAACGAACTAGCATGCATCACTCTAATTCCTCACAGATCATAAAACGAAGATCCACAAATACCAAATCAGCAATTGAGAATGTAACAGCTGTGGATGACAATCAGTTTAACAGGGCTTCCGATGACATCAAATTCAAATACATTAAACATATAATTCACTACTTTTATTCTTCACCTATACAGATTAGAGCCACGAAAACTTCGTTTAACAGTAATCGAAACACAATCAGCTAATCATTGATTCAAAGCATGGAAATTAAACAACACAACCTTCTCTGCAGTTCTAACTCAATTTCATCGTCTACCGAAAAAACAGACACTACAACCCTATATATATAATTCAAAATCCAACAACAAGACCCACCAATCAAAGATCAATGCGAAAACAAATTGAGACCCAACAAATGAAAAAACCACACTAACTAAAAGGTACCTTCTTTTCAATGGCGACGGCGGGGTTCTGGGAGACGTCGAGTAGCTGCTGGGACTGGTGGAGCAGGAGACCCTCGCGTCGCTTCTTCAACAGATTGTCTTCTCTCTTATTCTTCCTGATCTCCACCAGGTTGTCCTCCCTCCTCCGCCGCGCCTCCTCCGCATCGACGCCACTCTTGTACCCCTTCTTCCGGACCTCCGTCCGCGTGCTCGGCCTCAAAGACATGTCGTTGAGTTTCGGTTTCTCTCTCCGACGACGACGACGACGATGTCTAACAAAAATTGTCAGAGAAAACAAAACTACTACGGATCGTGTGAGAAAAAAAACACTCAACTAACTAATTTTTTGTTTTTTGTTTTTTGGATCTCAAATAATTATCTAAACTCGTTTATGTTTAATTATAGTTAATAACTTAATTAGCTACACGAAAACTGTTTTGTTTTTTTAAGTTTTTAGAAATTGTTTTCAGAAAACAGATTTATAGATTACAGATAGAATTTCATTAGCTTTACCGATTGTGTTCTTTTTACAAGAAAAGGAAAAAAGTAGATACCAAAATTGAATCGGAATTGGATGAGATATATTGATATTAAACACTTTTACATCTCAAATAACTTTTTTCCACGCTTACCTTTTTTATGTGGGGGATGAAATTCGAATTCAATTCCAACAAAATGTGAGATAAATAAGCTTAACTACGCAAACCAAAAATTTGATGTGTTGCTTTTCAATTGTGTTTGCTAATCAATTTTTAATTTAAAAAGAAAAAAAAAAAAAAAAAGTTTTAGCTACTCCTTGCACGTAAATATAATTAAATTAAGCAAATTCTTTTTTATTTGAATGTGTTTGCTAGTCATTTTTTTAATCCTTTGAAATTTAAATTTTATTAATAATGATATTGTCTGAAAATTAGCTAGTGCTTGAAAATAAAATATAATTATTATTTCAAAAAAAAAAAACAATTATATTAAAAATTGTTGATATACTTAAATGGAGATTATGTTTATTCAAATTATCAAATAATCCTTAAGTATTTATTCAAATATGTTTTAAAAATAAAAATTGGATAGATAAAAAGTGTGCAAAATATATTCTCAAATACTTTTAAGAACACCCACATTTTAAATAGGGAAAGGGATTGGGCCGCTATGGGCCTGTCCAAAGGTGGCCGAATGTATTACAACACCCACATTTTAAATAAGGAAGGGGATTGAGCCGCTATAGGCCAGTCCCCTCCCTTCACCAGGTGACCAAATGCATTGCACCCGGTGTACTGCAGATTTTCTCCCACAACACATGTAGAAGAGAAAGTCTCCTAACACTTTGTTTATGTGCCAATCGAGGAACACGATTGATTAGTGCAATTTTTTATTTTATGATCAACCACTTCTATCCAAATGAAACGGACAACTCTCTTAGAAGAATAGAAAGCATATGAACAGAAATCCTAACTAGCATATTAGTACACGGAAGTGCAAAGCCGGTTTCTTTTACGACTATATTACGCAATTTATATTGTAGTTAACTAGTATGTATTTTTTTTTTATACAGATTTTAAGATGCTACCGACATTTGTATTTTTTTGATCATATGAATCGAAGTAAGTTTAAGCAGACTTGTGATTGAGAATCATAGGAAGCTGTGAAACATTGTTTTTGTAAGAAAAATGTGGATGGTTAGATAAAAATATAAAATAAGAACCGGTATTTCTATAAATTTTCAAACAATAATTTGTATTAAGAAAAAATATATATTTTTTTTATTTATAGGGAGGTTCTCCTATCATGATATTTCAGGACAATCAACTACAGACACATGTTCAAATAAAAGACTGATTTTGTTTTTACAAACATTTGAATATATTTAACATTCTTCGTCCTGATATATGAAATATATCAGGACAATACTCACAAGTACATACACTTTGAGTAAAAGTATGTAAATCTAATGGTCTACATTCTTCGTCCTGATATAAAATATATCAGGACAAACTCACAATAGAAAAATTGTATATATATATATATATATATATATATGAAAGCTAAAATGGAGAAGACAAAGCCAACTTACATGTGAAAAAAGAATGGGTAAAAGTAAATAGATGGATGCAAATCCAAAATGCATGAAAGTGAAAGATGGATGCAAATCCAAAATGCATGAAAGTGAAAGGTTTCCATCTAACATTCAAATATGCACCGAACAAAAAAAAGCAAAGATATTTATGAAGCCTTTAATACCTCTTACTATCTGTGTATATAATGTCCAAGGAATAAAATATCGGTATCGGTATCGGTATCGGTATCGATATCGATATCGAGCTTCTAAATTTATGGATATATTTGGGATATTATCGATATCGGTGGATATTTGGTAAAAAATTTAAAAAATGATGGATATTTACATCTGAAGTTAGAGTTTTTTTGTAAAACTTTAGGACAAGCTTAAACAAGTAATTATACATCAAATGAATCCTATTTCAATGATAAATTACCATAGTTATGAGTTTATTATAATTTATAACATAGATAGAGTCTGTATATAATTTTTAAAATTGAATATTTAATAGAATAATATTTTGTTTCACTTTTACAATATTATATACAATATAAAGAGATTAAATATTTAATAAACAAAATTATCATTAAAATATATATATAGTTCATATTTCTAAGATTCTATCATAAATCATAAATCATAATTCATACATAATAATACATTGCATGTCTGAAATTTAAAACCAAAATGAATTCCTTGTTGGTTCAAATACATAATATACATTTCTATCTTGATTCGAATAATAATTTTCCCAGAAAAACGTGGTAGTATAGTTTTCAAGGTAGTTATTAATATGTTATACATATGTTGCTTGATTTCTTCCAACTGATCCATCAATTGGGTAGTTTGGATTTACCCAATTTGGTGGATATTGTTGATCTGCATACATATATATTACGTATGGCATTTGTGTAGAAGGATAATCAAATATACTGCAACCACCATAACTACTATAATATGGTACATGAGAACCTAACCTTATTTGCGAATCACCTAAAGAACTATTTTGTGTGTCCAGACTCATTGAGGAGAGATTCATATTCAAAGAATCTTCATCAATTTGACTTGTTCCTCCATATTATCTACCATGATTTTGATCAAAATTACCTATAAGAGCATCACAATCTGCCAAACTAGCATTCCAACCTGTTGCACCAATATCCCAACCTTTGACACGAACATCATAACTTGTTGCACCAGCATACCAACCTCTTGCACCAAAATCTCAACCTTCTCCATAATCTCCATCATCTTTTCCTTCACTATTTCCATCAGAGGTATGTTGGTCTACTATTTCCATCAGAGGCATGTTGGTCATCGAAAGAGCTGCTAACAGTAACTCCACGATCTACAGTTGTTCAATTTATTCATATCTCGAGCATGAGAAGCAATTTATGGATCTCATCATCATCCAAATAGGCATGTATAACAGTAACTCATTATCGTCAACAAGTTTTAACTATATATCAGTTTCATCACTTTATCTTTTTCAGCTGTCATATCCCTAAGTTTTAACTTCAATTATACTAACAATAAACAAGTAAGCAAATAGTGATTAAAGCAAATTTCAATTAGGCATAATACTCAGTATAAACTTTTATTGCACGTTATTTCCATACATACTCAGCTGCAATATTATTAAGATAAGTATGAATATCATTTCAATGATATTATTATTTATTATTATTACATAGATTTTTGTAATAAAACTTATATACTCATTTTGATTATAACTATGAAAAAACACAAAGTATATGAACATTTTACTCAAATTATTAAATAATAATATAAATATGAATATGTAGCAAAGAAGTTATAATATTAGAATTATAAAATTTCATTTCCAAAATTAGTCTGTATAGGGTCTTTGCGCATAGTATGTTAGATAATTATCCCAAATATTGTCTCATATTAATACTTTGGGTTCAAATTCACGTTTTAGATTGCTTTCGAGTAATTATACTATTGACAACCAAATATATTATTTGAACAGTAATTTAAGTAAGATTATGGATATTTCGAAATCGACCGAATATTTGCTAGACATTAGATATTACCCCTGTTTTGATATCGGTCCCTCCAAAAGATGGATATATCGGTGGATATATCGATTTTAAGTTCCTTGACAATGTCATGGGTCATTTGTCTCTGGTGGTTCGGAACTTCATTCTTTTGCGTTCGTATTTGGAATATTCAAAATGAAACTCTACCATCAATGTTCAAACCCTCACATTATATATATCATCTCATATAACCGACATGTAGTTTTTAATCTCGTTAGGTTTCAATATACTACTAAATTAGAATCAGGAATTCATAAATTGAAACAAGATAAAATTTTAAAAATTTTAAAATGAATTGTGATTGTTATATTTCATTTAAAGTCTTAACTTTAGTGTTGTACAACTCAGACTAAATCCAGCTGAGTCCAACCAAATTTTAAACTAGTAAATTACAAAAAATTAATTTTGTTGTTAACATTTCAAAAATTCCCTCCAAAATAGAAAAAAACATTTTCAAAAATCAAAATCATATTTGTCTTATTACAAAAATTTCCATGATTTAATTAGTCTAGTGAATAGTGGGACCCAAAACCGAAAGAAAAAAAATTCAAAAGCGAGAGACCACACAAACTCGCATGCACATGCACACACCTTATAACTCATCTTCGCCTATAAAACAAAACTTTTACTTACAAAGAAAAAGTGAATTGGGAGAGTAAAAAGAGAGAGATTTCGGCGAAAATGGCGGAGAGGTGGTGGTGGTCGAGGTCAGCAGCATTGCGATGGATTTTGCCGTCAGCGACGTGGCCGGTTTTGAGCTTCGACGACGTCTTGTGGAGCGTGGTCACGGCGGTGGAGTCCGTGGCTCTCGTTTCCATGCTCTGCTTCTTCTTCCTCTTCTGCGGTTGTACCATCTGAGTGTCTGATCGATTCCGTCCACGCCGTTGTCCGGAAAGCTGACGCCACTCGCGTCGGTAGTTCACCGGAGACATGACGTCACTGGCTAATTTAGTGGCGGAGATGTGTATGTTGGTTTGTACGTTGTAGTAGACTAGTAGTGGACCAGTGGAGCTACGTGGAGCTTTGTTGTAATTTTGGGATTTTTATTTATTTATTTAATTTTCTAATATTTGTAGTTCTATGTAGAATATGTAATGTTATTTCTTTTTATTAATATAATTGTTATTATTTTTGTTTCTAAAATTGCAAAATGACAATAGAATATATATTAAAAAAAACAAAAAAAACAATAGTATATATATAACCTTTCACAAGGATAGATTTGATTTGATGACATTTTAATGATCGGTATAGTCTTACAATTCTATTTTAATTCAATCAAATTGAGTTTAGTTCAATGTAATTTAAATTAAGAATGTAATTTGAATTTTTTTTATCTAACTCAATTATTTGCTTATAGACTTAATTAAAGGATAGTCTTCCGATTGTATTTTAATTCAATCACACCGAGTTTAGTTCTAGGTAACACGGATACTCCATATGTAGGAATATAGGATACGTCAAATGGTGTATCTTTTGACTTTTTCAAAAGTTTGACTGGAAGATATGGGATACCGTGACTTGTGAGGATATGTTTGGGGGTAAAATTTTAAATATTTTAGTAAAAATGGGGTCAAACTATGATTTTAAAAAGTTAAAGGGTTAAAATAGAATTGTATAAAATAAATATAAGATTAATTTCAGAAGTTTGATCGGAGGATACAATGGACAAGGGATACGGACGAGATAATGTGACCTGTGAGGATACAGTTGGGGTAATATTTTAATTATTTTAGTAAAAGCTGGGTTCAAACTACGATTTTAAAAAGTTTAAGTGTCAAAATAGAATTGTGTAAAATAAATATTAGATTAAGATTTTAGGGTTCGTTTCTTTCAATTGATGCCGTTTCAAACGTAGAAAGAAGAAGAAATAAAAGGAAAAAGAGAAGGGGTAAAGATGAGTTAATCAATTGATGATTACTTTGCTACAGTTTATGATCTTGATTTATATATATATATATATATATACACACTATTGATAAGTAAGAAATTTACGGACCATGATATGCTAGAAGCAGCCTAGTATTAGATTTGATGGCATTTGAATGGTGGATATAGTTTTATAATTGTATTTTAATTCAATCATATTAAGTTTAGTTCAATGTAATTTAAGTTAAGAATGTAATTTGAATTTTTATCTAACTTAATTAGAGGAGTTCTGCATACAAACACATAAACAGCTAAGAAAGTAAATATAGATAATATTTTCGGTGTATTTTTATATTTTGGAGGTTTTGATATAAATTTATATTTTCATAAAGTCAGATGTTCAAAATTGGTATTTACCTCCTTATAAATTATAGGTAATACAAAATTAATTAGTGTTCAAATTTCACTTAGAAGTTACACTTTTTGTATAGAGGCTAAACCGCTAATTTTTTTTTTGAACAAAACTTTAAACTTGAAACTTTAATATTTATTTCCTCGAATGTATCTAGTTTTTTATTTTGGAATGACATGAAATTTATATATCAGTTTAGAAATTTTTTTGAGTTTACGAAAACATCAATCACCTGTTTCACTTACCGGATTGATTCTTATTTGCTGTAAGGATTGCTTCTGTGAAATAACTTGGAGTCACTCACCACAGTACAAGATCGGATACTTCAAGAAATGCCCGGAAACGGTTACGTGCCAGCAATGCCCGGTTAGGTCCCCATCGTCCTCTTTACTTCATTGCAGGCATATTCGTGTTTGATGTCTGTTCGCATTTGGTATTATTTCAGGATATTTTCGAACATGTTCTTTAAGCATATATATATATATATATATATAAGCCAATTCCTCAAATTTACAACCTTGTTATGGCAATGCTATATAGCCTATATGGTTCCGCCACCCCGAAAATATTGAGCTTGATAAAGTAAAATTTCATTTTTGTGCAATTGTAAGTAATCCTGTTTGATTTATCTTCTAATTTAAGCTTATCCTCCATAACAACTTTCTAAAAGCACTTCCTCTAGAAGAACTTTTAAACAACATTACCACCCCATCTGCAGCCTGGTGTGTTTATAGAAACAAAACAAGCTTTTTTTTCTTGAGCATTACTGGGGATTTTATTGTTGTTGTTGTTGATGATTGGTCCTGATTCTATATGACTATAAAACAGAAGTGCAGTACTTTTTTAAGGCTATATAGTCCATGATAATGGTCATGTTATAATTTCATTTCCATGTAGTGATAAAGATGCTATAATATTTTTCTCTTTCAAGAAACTTAAATGCTCTGGATCTGTCATCGACTTCAGATTTTGAGGCAACTTATCCAACTCCTTCCCATGTTGAATATTGTTATTAAATTACCTTGTGGTGCAAACATCAGGTACTGGATGACGGAACTTAACCTTCAATAGATGCAAATGACCCATCCCATACAAGTTATAGTCAATCTGCAAAAAGAAAACCTTCTGAATTACAGAAATATGACACCAATGCGGAAAAATTGATCTGGCTAACCGAAACAGTGACACTTGGTTGTATTTTATGAACCATAAGAGGGTAAAATTCAAAAAATACGAACATACTTAGATGCCTTAAATAAGTAATCAGATGGGATGCAATGGAACTATGAGTCTATGACGAGCAACTAAGCAAGAACAAAATCAAAAGCAAAGTATGTCACCAACTTTTTCTGGAACTAAGAAAATTATAATCACCTTGTAAGTTGTAACTGCAGCAAACTTTACAAGCACGCAGTTAGAAATAATTCTCCCTTGCCTAGACTTTGTGAAGCAACTGTGTTAAACAGAACATTCATGTAAAGGACTATAGCATCATTTCTCCGAATTCTCAGGGATCCGCTTTGATGGATCTCAAAAGGAATAGAATTGACTAATCAAATTTAGCAGCATTCTAACAATAACAACACATGATATACTTAATCAAGAAAGACCAAGAGTCATTCAACTATTTATACTACTTGCTGGACAGGAAAGAGATGTTTAGCAAAAAATAAGAGGAAGTAATTATATAATAGAAGCTAATTATTATGAAGATACCGGAGTAATATTGATCAAAATTCATATGAAGATCACAATACCATAAAATTCTTACACTAAAAGAAAACTAGATTCTTTTTATCAACAGAAGATACAAAACAAATTGATTAGCAGTCCAATGTGGCTACCATAAAACAAAATCTTGATTCAATATTTCCGATGAAAAAGTAATTACCATAAACTGGAGAATAAGGGGGATATGTGATTCATGGGGCTGCAAACTCTTATCAAGAATAGCACCTCCCTGAAAAACAAGAGTTACAATATTTGAAAGGAAAATTTGTAAATAGCATCTCTCAAATAAAAATATTTATTTAAGTAACAAATAACCAATTTTAAGATCAATAGTTAGGTGGAACCAATATCCTCAACCGAAAATCCACAACCAATTTTGAGGACAATAACTAAGAGTAGTTCACTCCATATTTATACCAAACAACTCAACATACCATCTACTCATCTAGAGACTACACTCAGTAACTAACCACAGAAACAGCAAACGACTACTTGTAACTGTAATTGCTTCAACAGAGTGGCAACAATCTGATTCATAAAGAGATCTTCTACAGTATACATCATATTGATGTCAAAAGGTGAAACTCAGGATGTTATAACTAGGATGTATACCATACAGTTTAAATCACACAAGAAGATCAGTACAAAAATGTTTATTAACAAATGAAAAAATACAGAAAAGAAAGGAACAAGAACTATGGCAGCAAAAGAGTTCACATCAGAGTACAACCCCAGAACAAAATTTGACAAAACAAAAATGTATGCAGTAACATCTAAATATCAACAAAAGGTTCAAGAATTGTACCAGGAGAAAACCAGCAGCACGAGCAACATCATGAGGATAATAGCTTGGCTTTTGTCAAGGTGTTCAATAGCGTAAGAACCAGTTTTACCTTTGAGCTGTGAGTTCAAATCAAAATACATTTATAATCCACACCTACAGTATAGCCACACAAAAAATACTAATAATACTAATAAAGGAAAGATATATAACATACTTTTAGTGCTTTCCCCAAAGCTTTTAGCGCTTTCCCCAAAGCAACAGATACAGCATGTGTGTATGCATCATCTGCCCAAATCAACAACAAATAAGTTTATAGTTTCACCATCCATCAAAACATGAAAATTGGATATCAAAGCACAATTCAAAGTAAAGACTAAAGTGTAATTTTAAACATATGTTATACCTTCTTGATTTGGTTGAAGGCTTGAAGCTATATATCAGCACATAGTACATATAAATAGGGGAAAAAAAAGCTATAAAATTGAATAAACAAACCATCTATCACATCACTTTCAGCTAGTTGATTTACATGACAAGCTCTTTATGTCCTTGCATTTTCGTTAATTATAGTTCTAAATGAACGAGAAAAATACTTAAATGCTAAGGTATCAGCTGCTACAAATTAAACACAGTATAGAACCGGAACACGGAAAAAAAATTAGAATTCAAATTTGCTCTAAAAATTAATCATGAAAAAAACAATTCAAATCTTAAAGTAGCTACAAAATATAGTAGTAAACAACACTATACTATAATAAAATAATTAAAATCTTACTCGATGAACATGCAAGCAAGTCTTCTGAACAGCTGGTGTTGAACCATAAACCCTAATAATCTGAACCTCGTGTACCTTATCACCTACATTAACATGATTTTAAACTTATTCAAACAAAAATTCGACCAAAACAATTCAAAGCAGGAAACTAAAATCTATAATTTTTAGATTAAATTATGTTTTCTGATATTTGAATATCGTATTATCATAATCTGAACTTATTAAAACCAAGAATTTGTTATAAAAAAAAAAAAAAAAAACACATATTAAAATCCTAGTAACTGAAAGTCCAAAACCAACTACAGTTTCAGACTTTCCTTTAACAAAAACGAAGTCGTTTTGGATGGACTGGTACCTTGAAAGTTACTGTAGCAAAAATCGAAGCCAGGAATCGGCAGCACCATGTAGTGATCGATCGAGACAATTCTGACGCTGAAAAGCTTCGAGTCCGTCTGCGAATCGGCCATCTCTTTCTTCGATTTATTTACGAAAATACCCTCGTCGATTTGCGACGACGAAGAAGGTTTATTTTTATAATTTAATTTATATGAGAAATGTAAAGGTTTGAATTTGTTGGCGCCACATTTTGGAACTTTTCTTATACTCTGGTTGGTTTTACATTTGTGTCCTTATCTTTCATTGAATTCACGGATTTGCCATAAAACGTATGGGCTTTCAACGGGCCGGCCCAAGCTGATCCATAAATTATATAACCTCAATAAATTAGTAGTTTATATTAAATTATAAGATAATTCCATTCATTTTATAAATTAAATTTGTTAAAAATTTCATATAGAAGCATTTAATATGATGATTTTTTTTTAATGGTTTAACTACACTATTGTAACTGCAATGTTAATGGAATGAAAATTAGACGTTGGATTTTAATCAAAAGGTCCATAAAATTCAAATGTTTGAAAATAAAAATAAATAAATAAACTAAGAAAAATATTTCCTTTTGAAAACTATCCAATTCACAATTACTGTATTGTAGCTAAGCTAAATACTTTATATAAATATATATATATATATATATATATTTTTTCTATTGTCAATTCGTCATAATATAAAATATATCAGGACGAAGAATGTGGACTATTAGATCTACATACTTTGACTCAAAGTGTATGCACTTGTCAAAACTTCTCCATAATCTATGGTACACATTCTTCGTCCTGATATATTTTATATCAGAACGAACTGACAGTAGAAAGACTGTATATATGTATACATATATATTATTAACTATGATGCTTTCTTAAAATATAAATCAACTTTATTACCTTTTTTTTCCTTGAAATTTAAATTTGGTTGGATCTTATTTCTAATTTATCATGAAACACTTAAAAATTCACAAGTTGAAATTGTATATTGAACAAGAAATTATTTATTTCAATACTTCATTGCTTGTTAGTATCATTATGAACTTCGTCATCTTGAAGACTCTCGGTGATATTGTCAATACTCACTCACATTTAATATCTGCATAAATTAATAAATATTAATTTATCTTATATGTACTAAAAATTTTACATTACTTGGATCTTGATAAATTTGATATTCTTATTCAATAATTTGTATTTAATCAACTAATTGAAAGACTAGGGTGTAATATAAGAATCTGTCGTAGATAAATAGATAGATATATTTGATTAGAGCTTATCTGGTTCAAGGTACCGTACACATACATTCCTCAGAATTTTTGAATCTACAACGAAAAATTAGTAAATTGTTCTCAAAGCTTGGAAGTGAAGGAGATGATATCCTAATCTTACTGGAACAGTAGCATCTCTTGTTCTTCGAAGGTGGCCCAAGCTTCAATTCCTGTACCACATTTGGTGTCCATCATGAGAACTATATCAGATGGCATCTGTACATTGCTCACCCATACAGGTTTTCACCAACCAAAATCAATTTCATAGTATGAAAGCTACAAACACTTTTTTTTTTTTTTTTTTAACGGCGAAGTTTATTGAAAGGCCGAAAAACGGCAAGGCAAGCAACAAAAAACAAGCAAGGGGCAGCAATAGCAAACACTACCCCTACAAACACTTGTAAATACACATATCCGTCTCCATTTTTGCCAATGCATCGTGTATTTCTCTCATGAAGTTGATTGCAGGCGAGAACAAATGTCTGGATTTTCTGTTTTCGAACACTCCGCGGTTGTTTTGCTTATCGCTTCCCCAATTAAACCTACCAAGTCAGGAAACTCAAATTTGGTCTCGGTTGGTTTATATTTAGCTAGGACCAATTTGAATATGTTTCCGAAAGCATTCTCTGGCATATGTAGGGATGTTTTCCTTAGAAATTGTATGCTAGGGTTAGTAAGGAAGGCCTCGAGTGCTCGTGTTTCGCTTAAGCTACAGGCATCCGCATCTGTGCCTTCCATTTTTTTTTTTTTCGGAAATATGGCCCGTTGGGCTAATTGATTAAGGCAAGCAAAGTTTAACAGAAGAAATCACACATCATTATGCCCAAAAATCCTAGCAATTTCTCTAGTCCTGACTATTTCCGAAGCCTTCACGATTCTCATGTGGCCATCCAAAGCCTGGACTTTCATGACCCATTTCACCGGAATGGTACTTACCTCGTTTGTACTGCGGCTTGTGAGACAGTGGAGGCGGTGGAAGTGACATGGGGGGTGGTGCCAATATACCTTTGCCATCCTTATTAGAAAGTTATTCTCAGCAAACATTTGTCACAAATTGCAGAATTGAACTATAAACAGACACTTCAAATGTTTAACCCTAACTCTATCACCCTTTTATGTTATAACCGAGTCTCTCAAAGAAATTCTCAATTTCCTTTTCCATTGTCACATTATCGACATTGGGCTCGCCTTTATTTGTAAGCTCTTCAAAATATTTTTCTGAAAAAATAACAGCCGAAAAAAAGTCAATTAGTCTTTTTCTTAAAGTATGAAAATCCTTTTGAAATTCAGCCTCAATACGATAAGCTCTGTTGATTTCAGCATACATAACAATGAATTGATTAAAAGAGTACAACTCCAGATGGGTAGACTTGAGAAAATGTTCAGCACCGTTGCTGGAGTCCGTTTCATCTATTGCTGAAAATAATCGCATATTCATTCTACGGTCTGTCTCAAAATCCCCTAACAGTTTCACTAAGAATGTAAAATTATCTTTTTCCAGCGGATAGATTGGTGGTTCATCAAGACCTTTGGCCGAAATTCCAATAAGAAAAAAACTGATATTGTTTTCTATACCTTACTGAACTATATTAAGAAAAATATAGGTCTGTGAAAGACATGGAACTTACATCAAAAGCTCTATCTATTAGAATTTCTTCATCGAATAAGTGGATGAGCTTCTAAATAATCGGCTTTGCAGGCTTCACCAAACAAATATAAAGGAAAACATATTCATCATTAAAGCCAATTATGCTGCATCTTTAAGGTTTATTTAGGCAAATTATAAAAAGATTACAATTTTTTTCATAATCCTCTCTATTAAATACTTGATCAAATGGTGTTTTTGGCTTCCCATGACAAAAGTTAGATAAAGTCTATGTAGCATTTCTTAGCATGGATAGTTTTGAATGTTCATTTGGTTGAGCTAGTAATGGAATCAAAGCATCACTACCTAGAATGAGATCCCTACAATTAGGGGAGTCACCAATAACATTTCTCAAAACCCATATTGCCTAATAAATTAACAGCACGCGATTCAATAAAAATATTATCAATAAAATATGTGGATAAATGTCAACTAGGAATAATATAAATTTAGGACATAAGTGTGCGATTAAATTATCTAGGTGTTTAAGCAAATTTTAATCAAAAACAAAGGCTTACTAATGTATCTCAACTAACTATGGTAACTTCTCCTTATCAATGCATCTTAAAATATATATATATATATATATTACTAACTGAATCACAAACCAAAACTACATTTTTAAATCAAAAACCTAAAGTATATTAGAGAAATGAGAAATAACACACCAGAGTTATTTGCTGCTATAAAATAAAAAAATATATAAATTTAATTGCAAACAAATGAGAGATAGGTTTTTAGATAATTGTTTTATTATATTTATATAAATAAATAAACCTTAATTTTTCATTACAAATTTGCATTCACTACTTCCCTAATATGCTGAATTATAAAAAGTCGGGACTACCACCATCTTTAAAGAAAATCCGGATATTACAAACTGCTCATAACATCAAAATTAATCTAAATGTTAAAAAATATTTTCAAACATTATTAATTATTTCACTTAAATTGAATAGGTAGAGAAAAGCTATAAACAAATCCTGCTTGTAGTTGGGAGAGATCATGCCTTCCAAAAATACAACACTAGCTTTAATCACTTCATCAATATATTTAATACAAGATCTCTACAATTATGAGAGTCATCAACAACATTTCACAAAGTCCATACTATCTAATAAATAAACAACGCGCAATTTTTGTAAAAATATTGTTAATGAAAAATGTAGGTAAATGCCAACTAGGAATAATATAAATTTATGACATAAGTGTGTGATTAGATTATCTGAATGTCGGTGAAATTAAGTGAGGAAATGACACCAACTAACCATGGTAACTTATACATAGTGAGAAAAACAGTCAATCAGCCCCTTTCTTAAAGTATTAAAATCCTTTCGAAATTCAACCTTAATACGATAAGCTCTGTTGATTTCAACATATATATCACTGAATTGATTAAAATAGTACAACTCTGGATGGGTAGACTTGAGAAAATGTTCAGCACTGTTGCTGGAGTCCGTTTCATCTATTGCCGAAAACAACTGCATATTCATTCTACTATATGTCTCAAAATCCCCTAACAGTTTCACTAAGGCTATAAAATTATCTTTTGATTTCAGCATACATAACACTGAATTGATTAAAATAGTACAACTCCGGATGGGTAGACTTGAGAAAATGTTCAGCACCGTTGCTGGAGTCTGTTTTATCTATTGCTGAAAACAACCGCATATTCATTCTACGGTCTGTCTCAAAATCGCCCTAATAGTTTCACCAAGGCTGTAAAATTATTTTTTTTCCAGCAGATAAACTGATGGTTCGTACGGACCTTTGGCCGAAACTCCAATAAGAAAAAAACTGATATTATTTTCTCTACCATATTGAACTATACTAAGAAAAATATAAGTCTGTGAAAGACATGGAACTCACATCAAAAACTCTATCTATTAGAATTTCTTCATCGTTCAAGTAAATGAGTTTCTAGAGAACCAGCTTTACAGGCTTCACCAAATAAATACAAAGGAAAACATATTCATCATTAAAACCAATTGTGCTGCATCTTTCAGGTTTATTTAGCCAAATTATAAAAAGATTACAAATTTTTCCATAATCCTCCCCATCAAATACCTGATCAAATGGTGTTTTTGGCTTCCCACGACAAAAGTTAGATAAAATCCATGTAGCATTCCTTAGCATAGATAGTTTTGAATGTTCATTTGGTTGAGCTAGTAATGGAATCAGAGCATCGCTACCTAGCTAGAACGAGATCACTACAATTAGAGGAGTCACCAACATCATTTCCCAAAACCCATATTGCCTAATAAATTAACAACACACGATTCAGTAAAAACATTATCAATAAAATATGTGGGTAAATGCCAACCATTAATAATATAAATTAACATATCAGAATTAACATATCAGAATTATTTGCTGCTATAAAATAAAATGAAATATAAATTTAATTGCAAACAAATAAGACAGGTTTTTTGATAATTGTTTGATTATATTTGTATAAATAAATAAACCTTAATTCTTCATTACAAATTTAATTACAATCACTACTTCCCTAATATATTGAATTATAAAGAGTCGGGACTACTACCATCTTTAAAGAAAATCCGGATATTACAAACTGCTCATAATATCAAAGTTAATCTAAATGTTAAACAATATCTTCAAACATTATTAATTATTTCACTTGAATATGTAGAGAAAAGCTAGAAACAAATCCTACTTGTAGTTGGGATATACTGCCTTCCAAGAATACAACACCAGCTTTAATCACTTCATCAATATATTTAATACAAGATTCCTCAAATTATGGGAGTCATCAACAACATTTCACAAAGCCCATACTGTCTAATAAATAAACAATACATGATTTTAGTAAAAATATTGTTAATGAAAGATGTGAGTAAATGCCAACTAGGAATAATATAAATTTAGGACATAAGTGTGTGATTAAAATATCTTAATGTTGGTGAAATTAAGTGAGGAAATGATACCAACTAACTATGGTAACTTCTACATAGTGAAACAATGAAAAACAGTCAATCAGTCCTTTTCTTAAAGTATGAAAATCCTTTCGAAATTCAGCCTCAATACGATAAGCTCTATGGATTTCAACATACATAACACTAAATTGATTAAAAGAGTACAACTCTGGATGGGTAGACTTGAGAAAATGTTCAGCAACGTTGCTGGAGTCCGTTTCATCTATTGCCGAAAACAGCCATATATTCTTCTATGGTCTATCTCAAAATCCCTTATCAGTTTCACCAAGGCTGTAAAATTATCTTTTTTCAGTGGATAAACTGATGGTTCGTTAGGACCTTTGACCAAAATTCCAATAAGAAAAAAATTGATATTGTTTACTCTACCTTACTGAATTTTACTATGAAAAATATAAGTTTATGAAAGACATGTAACTTACATCAAAAGCTCTATCTATTAGAATTTCTTTATCATTCAAGTGGATGAGTTTCTAGAGAACCGGCGTTGCAGGTTTCACCAAACAAATACAAAGTAAAACATATTCATCATTAAAACCAATTTTGCTACATCTTTAAGGTTTATTTAACCAAATTATAAAAAGATTACAAATTTTTACATAATCTTCTCCGTTAAATACCTGATCAAATGATGTTTATGGCTTCCCACGACAAAAGTTAGATAAAGTCCATGTATCATTCTTTAGCATGGATAGTTTTGAATATTCATTTGGTTGAGCTAGTAATAGAATCAGAGCATCACTACCTAGCTAGAATGAGATCCCTACAATTAGGGGAGTCACCAACAACATTTCCCAAAACCCATATTACCTAATAAATTAACAACATGCAATTCAGTAAAAATATTGTCAATAAAATATGTGGGTAAATGCCAACTAGGAATAATATAAATTTAGGACATAAGTGTGTGATTAAATTATCTAGTTGTTTAAACAAATTTTAATCAGAAACAAAGGCTTATTAATGTATCTCAACTAACTATGGTAACTTCTCCCTGTCAATGCATGTTAAAAAGAAAAAAGAAAGAAAAAAAGAAATATAAATTACTAATTGAATCAAAAACCAAAAGTATCTTTTTAAATCAAAAATCAAGAGTATATTAGAGAAATGAGAAATAAAACACCAGAGTTATTTCTGCTATAAAATAAAAATGAATATAAATTTAATTGCAAACAAATGAGAGATAGGTTTCTAGATAATTGTTTGATTATATTTGTACAAATAAATAAACCTTAATTCTTCATTACAAATTTACAATCACTACTTCCCTAATATGTTGAATTATAAAGAGTCAGGACTACCACCATCTTTAAAAAAAATCCGGATATTACAAATTGCTCATAACATCAAAGTTAATCTAAATGTTAAACAATATCTTCAAACATTATTAATTATTTCACTTGAATAGGTAGAGAAAAGCTAGAAACAAATCTTAGTTGTAGTTGGGAGATCTTGCCTTCCAAGAATCCAACATCAACTTTAATCACTTCATCAATATATTTAATACAAGATTCCTCAAATTATAGGAGTCGCCAACAACATTTCACAACGCCCATACTGTCTAATAAATAAACAACATGCGATTTTATTAAAAATATTGTTAATGAAAGATGCGGGTAAATGCCAATTAGGAATAATATAAATTTAGGACATAAATGTATGATTAACTGAGAAATTAAGTGAGGAAATAACACCAACTATGGTAACTTCTACATAGTGAAACAATAAATCTTACAAAAAAAAAAAAAATCCGGATATTACAAACTGCCCATAACAGCAAAGTTAATCTAAATGTTAAATAATATCTTCAAACATTATTAATTATTTCACTTGAATAGGAAAAGAAAAGTCAGAAACAATTCATACTTGTAGTTGGTGGAGATTCTGCCTTCCAATAATACAACATCAGTTTGAATCACATCATCAATTGGAGGGTTGTGTTCTATACAATGATATAATAAACAATTATTTCAACGGAAAAAAAAAAAAATCTATAGCCATCTAAAATATTATGTTTTCAACATAAGAGTCAATATTCATACCAATTGATAACAACTTCCTAAGTTGTGTAGTTGCTTCAACTGTGATACAGGATCCTTAGACCACACTCCCTGTACCATCAAAAGAATACTTTCCAACGTTTAGACAACACCAATATATATAAAAAAATTTAAAATATGACATATGTAATTGTTGAATATACCGTCAGAATAAAAGATATAAGCTCAACTTAGAGAACTAATCTTATACATAAACATTATCAAGTCATCATACATGGACAAATTTGACCAATTTATCCAATCAAACGATATTTAGAAATGTACCTATTTCCTAGCAAATGGGATACGAGAAGCATTAAATAGTTAAGCTGTTGACAGTGAAGAAGATTAATCTAATAATTTCTTCTTAGCAATTCTAGATTTTATTATTTTCAGTTACATATATTACATTACTTGGTAATTAAATTATTTAAAATTTAAGATGATAATTGTTGATCACGTGCTTCCCATGCTTCCCTTCTTATATTAGCAACGGGGCATGATCATGCTCCGTAAGAGGATTCTTTGACATAGTGGTGGTAAAATGGGCTTGGCTTGGTAGGCTAAGCCCGGCCAACGGACCAAGTCGAGGCTTGTATGAGGCATCAGGGCGTGCCAGGCCATTAGCCCATTAGGCTTGCTATTTTAAATTTTTTTTTTTTTTTTTTTTTTTTATAAATAAAACGTATTAAACAATATATATTAATGTATACATATCTAATCAATGTTAAATTTGTAGTGAAATGGTAAAGTCTCAAAGCCTCCTGCCAAGAACCAAAAAAAAAATTTAAAAACCTTATTAAACAAAAAATATATAAACATATGCATAATTTAACAAAGTTACACTCACAGTGAAATGGGTAAGTCCTTATTCTTATCCCCAACAGCCTGGTCCGATTCCCACCCTTACCAATTACACAAAAAAAAAAACAAAAAAAAAAACTTATTAAGTAGTATATATAGCATAACATGTACACTTTAACGAAGTTGAGTTTGCAGTGAAGAGGTTAAGTTACACATCTTCTTAACCCTGGTTCGTACCCCAGTAATAACATTTTTTTAACACCTAACATATATGGGTGACGTGGCTTGCTAAAATTGTCTCTCGTTATAACATTTGTTTAGCAGATAAACCGTTGAATTATTAGATCAAAACTTAAAACTTGAAACTTTAAAATTCATTTCCTTGAATGTAAATTAAATGATGAAATTGACATGACTTTTAAAAAAATTTCCTTCGATGTAAATTAAATGATGAAATTGACATGACTTTTAAAAAAAAATTGATGCACAATTAACTCTTAATAAACTTACATGATTGTTCTTGTTGTTTTAGTGTCAGATTAAAAAAGAAAAAATATATATAAATTTTATGGATAAATGAGTTTCTGATGAATATTTCAAGATCTTGGTAGGTCTCGACGGTCCAATTGTAATGGTTGTAATATTTAAAAATATGTATATATTTCCACATTTTTTTTGAACATTTTTTATTTTGGAAAATCAGTTTTTCTTCTTTTTGAACTAATTTGAAAATACATACAATTACATATAGATAAGTAATAAAAAATCTTTGGATTATTTGTATTATTTTTGGGGTCATGCTATTATATTGGATCATTATACTTAATGCCATGGTTAATCGATAATCATCAGATGTTTGGATGGAAATCCGATGGTTACAAAAAAACTGTATTTTCCTCTTAAAAAAGAAAAAAGAAAAAAAAAAAGAAAAAAGAAAAAGAAAAAGAAAAAGATGGGATTTTCTCTCACCCATAAACGGCAGTGTTTCTCCGTTCGTTTAAACGGCAGCGTTTCAGGAGAGAGCTTTTAGTTGTTCTCTCCCTGAAACCCAAAACCCCAGTTTGAGCTGTGAGAGATTGATCGAATACATATCGAATAATGGCATGGACGCAAATAATCAACAATGCGAGGGCATTTTCTTCGTCAACAGCACCTGGGCTCTCTAGATTCTTCTCTTCCAAATCATCAAATCTGTATATTGGTGAGCTTTCTATGAATTTTTTTTTGTTTTTGTTTTTTTGGATTTTCTTTTAATATCTGTTTGGTTTGAGAGAAAAAAAAAAGAGAAGATAAAAGAATTGCGTTTTGGGGTTGTATTTTTTGGGCGTTTCTAGATATGAGAAACTTAAAAAGAAATGATTTTTTTTTTTTTTTGATGTAGGTCTTTTTGATATCAGTTTCTAGGGTTTTTTTTTAATTTCTGTGAATGACATTAAATTTATATATCATTTTATATATCTGAAGGAATTGGTCTTGAGAGTTGTTTTTGTCGTTGTTGTTGTTGTTGATGCAATGAGGGTTTGGATACCGGAGTTTCTGAATGGAATAGGGAAGGGGGTGGAAACCCATGTGCCCAAGCTTGAGTCCGAGATTGGTGACTTTCAGAGATTGCTTGTTACACGAACTCTTAAGCTCAAGAAACTTGGCATCCCATGCAAGCATGTGAGTATTCCTTATTGGCATCCCTCAAGTTTTATTACTTGCATAATATTCACAGATGCTAGTATTTTTTAGATAGAAAGCATGCCCTCGATTTGATGATAATATTCAACCCTTCCAATTTGGAGGGAAAACATGCATTTGTCATAAGGGAATCTTGATTACAATGTTATTCAAATGAGTTGTCCGTGCACTTGATGAGTTAAAAGAGTAGTGATGCATGTATATTAGGGAAATGTGATGTTAGAGCTTTGGATATACGCATAGTATTGCTAACTTTCAATTGGGAGAGGAGTGATTTATGCATCTTCTTCAAATTTGTAGAGCTGCAGAGGTTTTGGTGGGAAGAATGGAAATATAATATCGTTCCGTCCTGTTCTATTATGTAAATCTTGTTGTAGGACTTGGTATAATGGTATGCCATACAATAGTACTTACTTCCTCAATGAAGCTTCATGGAATTTATCATGTATCTAATGAATTTGATCTTGATGGGTGAACTACTTTCTCTTTTATGTGTTTTCGGTTAGTGTAGAGCATGTTCAATTATTAGCTTGAATCTCTGCTTTGTGCATATGCATTAACCATTTAATATGATAAACAAAACAGTGGCATAAAAGCTGATCTCAAAATTTTGAAAAAATTGCCCGGCAATGAATATGCATATGCTCCGTTTGTGCTTATTACTTGCTCAAACTTACTAGTCAAATGATGCAATGAGAAGAGTAATTAATATTCAATTTTGTAACTTTTTTTTTTCATGCCTCAGTAATTAATTACTCTTTTCAATAAGTTGTAACCTTTGATCTTTGGTTTGACAGAGGAAACTGATATTGAAATACACTCACAAAGTATAGACTGGGACTGTGGAGGCCAAGAGCCACCCCTGTGAAAGCCTAATATTTTTTTGAAGTTGTTAGTCCTTTCGATGACTGCCTAGATGCTACCTATGTGACAATTTATAACAAAACGTAATAGTTGAGTTTTGATTCTTAAAATCTGTAATACTGCTTTGTTGAATTTAATCGACAAATGTTTGTTGTTTTCGATAAATTCTAGTTTAATGATTCACCAGGAATCTCATTGTTATACCCGAAATCTGTTTATCACCATTGGTGGCAACATTCTAAAACTTAAAACATGATTTCCATAAATTCAATGGTTGATGAGACCAAGGTTGGAGGATCCAACAATAGTCTCTCTAGTTCAAAATCTGATGAATAATGAAAAATAAAAATATTTATAATTGTAATAATCGATTGTTGAACATACAAGCTAATCAGTGAATGGATGATAAAATCATAGCAAATGCTCTAGATTGTAGTTACAATCATCAAATATCCAAATTCCAGTTGAGTTTCAAATGATGCTACATTGAATCTGTGTGAATTGCAAAGCCCTGTGTTGAGATAGCTTCACAGCCTGAAATCACCAAGCAATGCCTTGTAATCCTGCTCATGATTCTTGGATTCAGTTCTGCAGTTTCCAGCCCTTCACCCGTTCACTGCGATTTAGTTGTTTTGGCAAAACCAAATGCGTACAGCTCTGTAACACATCAGCCATCTTCATGTCTCGAACACTCACAGTTCAAGCATTTCAACACCCCACAACATGCACGATCTACAAATTTCAGTTCTTCATATTGTAGGTTTGATATCTTGGCTTCAAATGCCTGTAGGTCATTGCATGTGAGAGTAAATATAAATTACGAGATACCAGTAGTGAGCCAACATATGTATGCCACCGCAGTATTTTAAGTCAACCTATTTTGCTACGAAAGTTAACCAAATATGAGCCTGACTAGCCTCATATTTGGTTAACAATGCATCATCCATTCAAACACTTGCAACTTCAGAAAAGAAGCAGCAGCAGGAATGCAGATATCCGTACAATGCAACTTGATGATGATCAACACATCTCATGTTGATTAGCATCACATACGAGAACCCAAGATACCTAAAAGTTAGACAATTATCATAAACACAAACAAGAGAACAAGTACGAAAATGTATTAACAAGAGAACTATTTTGGCAGAACCAGTTTGACTGCATGCTATAGCTGGTTTGAAATCTAAACAGCAAAATTGTTCTTTGAGGTAAAAAAAGAGATCGGATAAATCTATAATTTCTATTGCTAGACTAAGCAGAGCTATTTAAGCAACGACGAATTATGACAGAGAGAGTGTAATTACCTTGATAGATTATGATCAAGCAGAAAAGAATGGTGACAATTGTTGCATAAATACCAATCGAAGAAGATGCCTTGTGAATCCTCTTTTTCTTCAATGCTTTTATTCGTTCTTTCCTAGCATGCTTCAATCTTGCAAGCTCAGAAATTTCTTTAACCATCTTCATGTCAGCCTCATCCAACGATGGAATTCCATGAGGCCGAGGTGGTTTGGGAGGCTTCTTGAAATTCAATTTTTTCCATTTCTCGTTCACATTTTTCTTCTTCATGATACTCACTGCTTCACCCCGTACGCCTCCCATCAAAATCTCGTCATTCTCCCTGGAAATTAAGACACCCTTGCTTGTGCTTACCCAGTCACCATCCTTTGTAAATCCATTTAGACCTCCAACTCCACTCCTTGTCCTATCAAACGTTTTCTTTGAATGTAAACTACTACAATCAAGCTTTTTGATTTCATCGTCACTCACGATCTTACCATATTCCAAATCAACAAATGAATCAGTTCTCCTCATTTTAATTTCCATTCCACCTCGCGAAGATGGGATAACAACCAAGCTCTATCAGCTAAAGTTTTCGATAGCCATTACATCAACCAAATGAAAGCCCTACTTTACGATAATCCTCGCGATGAAATCACCAACACATCACAAATCTATACAATCCACAACATGCATAATCTAGTTAAGTAACAGCTTCTACAAAGTAAATACAAACACCCCACAAACAAATTTCAATCAATCTGTCACCTTAATCAAATTAACTCATCAAACATCACACAGCACACCATCTGTTCACCAAATTCTCTAAATGGTGACATTTAAAACTAAATCTTCATTTCCTCATAATTCTTTTCCCTAAAATTTGATATAACATTAACATCATAAACCAATTAAAAACGAAAACAAAGCTTTAAAGAATTTAGCAGTTCAAATCAACACATTGATCATCTATATGCTCCAAAACAGTGGAAAATACACATTTAAAAAAAAAAATTCAAAGAAAACACAGAACAAGGTTCATAGAAAAAAATAAAATTGGATTCTATGTTTTCTTGTTCTGGATTTTCTCGGGAAACAAGCAAAAGGGTATCATGGAAAATGGAATTATAATGTACTTATAATGCACGTACCGTTCGATGAACATTGTAGAGAGAGAATTTCGAGAGAGAGAGAGAGAGAGAGAGAGATAGCTGGATTCTACGAACAGAGAGCCAAAACAAACGGACCGTTTTTTGTTTAGACATCAAAACGAACCGTTTTAACAGCTTTTCTCAACAATCATAATATGTCGTTTAATCAGTCCCTTTAAAAAATGGATATTATCAAAATCCCTATGTAGTTTGACTTATTGGTCAAAATCCCCCTATAGTTCTATTAATTTCCATTATTTCCCCTGTAATTCACACTATTCACCATTTTCCCCATTTCCGTTAAAAAAGCACACCAGTCGTTAATTGTGAAAGACAAAACAGTAAATGGACATCAAAGAATTTCAGAAAAATATATATAAAAACAAAAAATTTCTCAGTTATTTTATGATTACATTATAGCTCTCGATTTGTCCATTAATCCTACGTTTCATACTCGTTCTAAACATATTGAGTTCGATTACTATTTTGTCCAAGAAAAAGTTATCATGGGTCATCTCACTAATCATTAAATCCCTCGGCTCAATCAGATGTTTTTTTTTTTTTGAAACCCTTACCTAAGGTGAGTTTCACAACTTTTCGAACCAAGTTGGGTGTCCATCAACCTTCCTACTCGGCATTAAGGAAAGTGATCACAAAGAAACAAATGAGGCAAGAAATAGGAAAATGAGCAACGGAAATATTGGTCAACTAAGTGAAGATAACAGACAAACAAACGAAGCAAGAAATATGAAAAGGTGCAACGAACATATTGGTTAACTACAGGATTTTAGGAATCATTCTCAAGCATGCATGAACCCAAGACTTTAAAGCTCTATTATTTCCTCCTATTTCTTGGTGCTTCCCTTGCACAAAATATTGAAGTTTCTCGTTATACTACTAGTAAAAGATCCACACAGTTTTTCTTAATTTTTTCCTTTTTCAATTTGCATTTTTGTAATTTTTGGTACTTTTTAAATTATTTTTATTTTAAACGCAATAGATCCATATTAATAATCTTAAAAAGATGATTAACTTCAATAAAGAATTCGTTTAATAAAAAATCTAATTACAATTCTCTGATTTTGGATTGCACTTATTCTGGTACAAAATAACCGGTAAGATCACTCGAGGAATTTTGGTAAAACTAATTAAGTAATCAAAGCATATTCAACAACTTATTGCCAATAGCGTAACATGTATAAGCTTCACGAATTACACACTTGATTTCCTCCTCAGTAAAAGCCCTAGCACTATAGTCAATCCATGTTGAACCTCCTGTGGCGCCAGCAGAGGAAAACACCGTCCCCGCCACCGATGGGTTGACTCCGGCTTCATTGGCCAAATATGCCAACCCTAATTCATTGATGTATGGTTTCTTCAAAACCCTAGCAGCCAAATCCTCCACTTCAACACCAGTCTCAATATCATCATGAAGGCTTGCAAGCTTGTGACTCAACTCTCTTCCCACAAAACAATCGTCTCATCAGTCAAAAACTTCTTGAGACTCTCAGGAAACACATCAAAGTGGTCTAATTGGATGATCAAGCAATGGTTCGCGACGCAGAGGATCATCATTCGAGCGGTACTGTTTCCCGTCCATGGCCAGTTGCCTGATTGCAATTTCATATCCAGACCACCAACAGGAGTTTGTAATTGTAACAAAGACTTCAATTCACAAATATTTTCGTACACCAATGAAGGTTTATCGATAAATTTTGCCTTGACTTCAATCCCGGACTCGATTTCTACTTCGTATATACCCATATTTGAATGGAAATATTGAATAGGAATCATTATGTTAGTTAGTATATTCTGACAGAATGCTTTGCATGAATGTATGAGATTTTTAATTAGTTTTTTAAAAGCAAGATCTTATGAAAAAGTTAAGAGTATTTTATTTATTTATTACATTAACAACTACCGGGACCGGGAGTATTTAATTTATTGATGGGAGAGGAAAGGAAACTAATAAGAGTTATCTTTAAATGAGAAAATTGATATTTTTTTGAAAAATGAAAAAGAAAATTGATAAAGTAATCAAGTTCATTGATTAATAGATACATGTATAATTTGGGTTAGTTGTTGGGCTAACAAATTGGGTTCAGGAGTGACCAAATCGAATATGATCACCCGTTTTATTTTTTAGTGTTGATATTTGTATCCATAAAAAAATGTATATACACACTTTATTGTATATGCGCCCTATTAAATATTTTAAGGTTTGTAAACACACCCCACGTATTACAAATGTATATTTTTCTTTAATTTTTGATTAAATACTATATATGAACAGTATTGGACCCCTGAATTATACGTGAAATTGCAAACTGCCCCCTAAATGTTTTTTTTTTAGACGTTAAACCCTTCAAACTGTTGGAAATTGGTAATAATAGACGGAATGAGGATGGAACCCTTATTCCGTCCATCTTTCCTTGCACGTGCGCTTCACAATTCACATGCATAATTACAAAGGGTGTTTTTGCCTTTTCACTATTAAAAAAAATCAGGAATAAATTTTTTTTTAAATATAAAAAAAAATTAACAAATTAAATATCTCCACCTAATTAAAATGCTAGACTGCCTAGGTTTCAACATCTTCAATATCATCAACCACCACTCATCCACCTCCATCATCTCATCCTCGTCTATTCATCTTCAACCTCACCACTCATCCACCGCCATCTCCCATCTTCTCTCTCCCCAAACCCTAATCTTCTCTCTTCTCTCTCCCCAATCTCTTCTTCTCAAAACCAAACCGGCCCAGATCAAACCCACCATCAACCGTCCACCACCACCATCTTCATCGGTTTTTTCTCTTTCAAAATCCAGATGAGAAGATCGAACACTTTCTCTCGCGAATCACTCTCTCTCTCTCACTCACTCACTCTCTCTCTCTCTCTCTCTCTCTCTCTCTCTCTCTTTTTCTCTCTTTCAGTGCCAATTAATTGAACCTCTTCAACCGCTACAAATCAAACGAATCGAACCCCAAATCAGTGCTGTTGGAGGTTGTCGTTGTGTGGGTGTGTGCGTGTGTGGGTGTTGGTGAATGAAAAACTGGTAGTGGTTGTGGATGGGTGGGTGTTGGTGTTGGTGTTGGTGTTGGTGTTGGTGGGTGGTTGATTTTGATTAGGGTTTTGGATTGAGGGTGGTGGCTTGATTAGTTTGGGTTGTTGTGTGGTGGTCGGTGTTTCTTGTTTGGTGGGTGGTGGGTGAATTTTTAGGGTGGTGCCGTGGTTGTGGTGGCTGGAATCCTGAATTAGTCTGGGTTGTTGTGTGGTATTGGTGAGAGGGGTTTCTGGGTTCAAATTGTATCAGGTCGAGCAAATAACAGAGCTCAGATGATGGGTGAAGTAAACACGATCAGTGCCATGTTTCTTATGAAATGTGGTCTAGACCAACCTAAAATTGATAAGAAAATAAGAATGTTCTTCGAAACTTATTTTTTTACATTCTTCAATTGCTTTTCTTTTTGCTGTTTTTAGGGGTGGGCACACAAACCGAAACCGAATTAAACCGAACCGAACTGAATCGAAAAAGGGTGTTTGGTTCGGTTCATAGCTTCTATTCGGTTCAAACCAAATTGAATACTGTTCAGTTTTGGTTTTGGACATACAAAATCGAACCAAACCGAATAAACCGAATAAAACGAATTATCTTAATTAATTATTTTGTAAGGTTCAATTTTATTAAGGAATGTTTGTTGATGATGTTTTATTTTGGACTACATTATATACTACATTTTTTGACTTCTATTTTATAGAAGTTATAAAGATTTTATATTTTGATTAAGTATGTAGACTTAATATAATTGAAATTTTAGATTTGGATTGAAAATTGGGTTGTATTTTGTTTAAATTATTTTTTACGTATTATGTTTTCTTAAAAAAGTTTAAGTCTAAATGCCAAAAATGCAACTTAAAGGCCCAAAAAATTAAAAAAACATATAAAAAAAAAAACCTTCAAAGCCTAATAGGCTCAAAACCGAGCCGAACCGAGCCAAACCGAACTGAGATGAAGTGTTCAGTTCAATTCAGTTTTCAAGTTCAAACAATTCAAACCGATTCAGATTTTCAAAAACTGAATATATGTCGGTTCAATATGGTTTTGGTTAAAACCGAACCGAACCATGCCCACCTCTAGCTGTTTTATTTGGATTTTAAGCTTCTTTGTGGTGTAGTTTTAGATTGTTTGTGATTAAGGTTCAATTGAAGATTAATTAGTTGTGATTTTCTAGGATTTTAAGTTGTTAATTAAGGAAGGTGTTTTTTTTTTTTTTTTGTTGGAAAAATCAAACCCAGATTCGCAAGATTTAGGTGGAGATCCATGAATAGAAAAAAAAAAATTCAAAATTGATTTTGATTTTGATTTCTATTTCTATTTCTTTTTAATTTTGGAAAGTTTTGATTTTAATTTTTTATTTTAATTTTTTGCTTTTTTTTTTTTTTTCTTTCTAATTAGGTGGAGATCCAAATCACCATCCATTTGAATTAGATGGACGGTGAAGATCACATCTGGATCTCCACATTTAAATTTAATTTTAAAAAATAATATTCCAATTTTGCCCTTGCACGTGAAGCACACGTGACAAGAAGATGGACGGAATAAGGGTTCCGTCCCCATTCCGTCCATTATTGCCAATTTACAACAGTTCGAAGGGTTTAACGTCTAAAAAAACATTCAGGGGGCAGTTTGCAATTTCACATATAATTTAGGGGATAGTTTACAATTTCGTGTATAATTCAGGGGGGGTCCAATGCTAGTTAGTCTTTAATTTGTGCATAAATGTAGTACTCATAACAAATTTCTCTTCAATCTATAAAACTTCTCCCGAAACCCTTTGCTTTTGGATTGTCGTGTTATATGATTCTTCGAAGACAGTAGTTTTAACATGTGACTTTACACTTCTTCAATTCAATTAACATTAAATTCTCTAATATCATCAGTAATCTTGATTACTATTTTTTTCATCTCAATTTAAATTAGTGTTTTTTATTTGATTAAATACCAATTTTTTACTTTTTTTATTTACAATTTATCGAAGGTGTACGTGTACAACAATTTTTACATGTTATTTACTTTTTGGGTTAGTATCTAGTCGTTGGATTATAAAATTCAAAGATATGAAAATTTTAAATAAAATAATTAAAAGAAATCTTTTTTGTTTGCTAAGAGAAAATCATGTTGGTTTACTTGTCCCATAAGGCCATAAGTGAAAAAAAATAATATCCCAGTTGTTTTGTTTGCGATCAATTATCATCTATTTCCCAATATTGTAAAATGGAGGTGTGATTACCTTTTGGATGGTAAATTATAAATAATCAATGATTGATTTTTTTTTTTTTTTGAAAAATCAGTGAATTGGTTTTAAAATATCATTATTAATATTAGGTGAAATTTGATTTTAAAATTAAGTCTCTATTTTTTGTGAATTTAATATATTAACAATTTTTTATCTCTATTTTTTCCATAATACATCATTTTAGTCCTTTTAATCAAATTACTAATGATCAATTATAATTTGTAAGACTGTCCTTTTAATATATAATACTTGTTGAAAATGTCAATTTTACATTTACCTTTTTGTTATTATTATTTTTTTTTATTACAACAGCAACAACTACCAGAACTAACGAGATGTGTCTCTACTAGCACGGTCCGGAACGCAGTTCCCACAAAGGGAAGAGTGCACCCACACTAAGGTGGGACTAGACCTACACATATGGTGGGATTGTGGGAAAACCTCCCAATACACACCAAGGGCAGTCGAACCATGGTGGTGAGAGTTGAGGAAAGGCTCTAGACCACCAGGCTATAGGCCCGCGTGTACCTTTTTGTTATTATATCTTTAATTTTTTGTGGCTAATACCCACAACGTCATTTTTAGTTGTAAAGACATTCCCTTGAGTCGATGTGATGACGTAGATATGAGAGACATTTTAAAATTTATTTCAAATACTTTCTGAATTTTAATATTAAAATGCTTTATAAAAATTGAATTAACAACAAAAATATATTTTCTTTAAAAAACAGAAAAAATATAATAATTATAAAAATAGAAAAAAAAAACAGTTAAAAATTAATTAAAAGAAATGAAAAATAAGAATTAAAAGATTAAAAATAGTTAAACAAATAAATAATTGAAAATGTTAAAAAATAATAATAATAATAATTTAAAAAGGAGATAATTTTTTTTGAAAATGTTAAAATAATAAATTAATAATAATAACAATTATTATTTTTATTATTTAATCGACAATAATAATAACAATAATTAATAATTAAAAAAGGAGATCCGCTGATGGATCTGTATCGTAGATTTGAGATCCATGCATGTGTTTCTTTGATCGTTGCTGTTTAATTAATTAAGAGAATTCATTTCTCTTGCTCTCCTTTTTATACAGCTGTGGGTAGGCTAGGATAATTGCCGTGCATGTTGGAAAATGTAGTAATTGAAGGAGTTTTTGGAAACAAACAAATCATAAAACTGTAAACACAATATTTAAGAAAAGTTTTACTACTTTTGCATGCTTATTTTCTTTGGAACAGGATACTCTCTTCACCTCACATTTTTCTCACATTTTTAAAATATATGATTGATTGTTAAAAATGTGTCAATCGCATCTTAACCATTCATTGATTACAATACTTATGTGTTTAAGATTAAGTGAGGTAAGGAGAGGATCATTGTCCATTTTGTTTTCCTAGATTTTTCTCAATGTCTGCCCCACATGTATAGATTTGGATCATCTCCTAACCTAAATTTCATCTAAGCTTTTAAGGATCTATTGACACATGATAATTACATATTTTAATAGGTAAGATTTATTTTATGTATTTGTCAATCATAATTAGACATGTATCCATATGAAAATAAAAATAAAAAAATTTTGAATTTTTTTTTTTGTCATATACCAAAAAAAAAATCCAGAAATAATATAAAGTTACAAGTCTAATCTTAAATTTTTATTGGTTTAATTTGTTTCTATATGTAGGTACTTAAACAAATTTCTCTTCAATCATTAATGTTGAAATTTGTTACAAACAATTAAACAAACTTCTCTATATCACAAGTCTCACGAAATCCTTTGCTTTCTCCCAATTTCTCTTCAACAAGTGACTTTTACACTTATCTAATTAATTTTCATTTGAAAAGCAAAAATTTTTTATAAACGGCCAAGCCGAAGAGCTACAAACAAGCCACACGCTCACATGCCAAAAGAAACATGCACCGTGGAAATGTCCAGGACTCATAACACATGGCCACAACAAACCCAAACAAACACTGTCAAAACCCCAAGCAGCCCAAAACAAGGAAACAGACCCAAGCTAGAAACCTGACTGAAAGCAAAGAAAAACAAAGCACAAACACCTAAACAAAAAACTGACTCAATCCCTCAACCACACCCATGGAAAAGCAAACAGAGCAACCAAAAACTAAAAAAAAAAAACAAAGAAACCATGACCCTAAACTAAAAGGATTACTTTGCCATTTTCAGTTTGAATCCCAGCAACTTCGAATAGGCTTTAGCAACGATGTCGGCCATCTTCACTTCCTTACCATAGAAATCAAAAACAGCAGCTACGCTAAAGACAATGACTTTAGAGATCTCCTTCTCTAGGTTCCAGGACAAATGAAAACATTTCTTGGAGCTTCTTAACTTCATATCATCACCCTTAACAGCAAGGCCATAATCTCTACCATTCCTCCAATTTGATTGATTTTTCTTTCTTCCTATACTTTTTATAGGTCGGTCATGCATAGAACCAACATTTCCCACTTCTCCTACCTTAGAACCAAACACATCTCTGTCCCAACACCCTTTTCATTGATCTCATCCAAACCTTCATCTGATTCATCAACACTTCTTCTAGCAATACCAATTTTTGCAATGAATTTAAAGCTAGCTGGATTAATGACAACCATCCTACCACTTTGGGGGTGGTTCTTTCAAACTTAGAGCTAACCCACTCTACCAAGGCCCGACCAGGCCTATCAACCTTCAAACCAACTTCCTTTCCTTCCAGACCATCGTCAACCTGATTCAAAAGTTCACCCTTCCTAAAACGAGAAGACAAAATCAAGCTAGAGTCAGCTATATCATCTTGCAAAATAGAGCTGACATCTCCAACCTTTGTACTTTTTTCTATCTCATCCCTGCTAGAGCTAACCCTACTATTACCTTTATCCTCCATAAGCTTAGAATGGGCACTTTGATAGCCAAACTTTCGACTTTCCTGCTGTCATTTGCTTTCTTGTTTGAATTTTGAAACTGAGAACACACATTAGTCAGCTTATTGCAATCAATGAGTTGTTTTATGTCCTTCACTCCAGGCCCACCAGCTGTCTTTTCTGACATAGGCAACGAATTCAAAACAGGAGCCTTCACCAAACCCAGAAATCTACTGTCATTACCTTCTCTGTTCTTAATTTGGTGAGTCAAGCCCTAAACCTCCTCATTTCCATCCGAAACCTGTTTTATACTATCATCACTCCTTACCATTTCCTTTGCACCATGACTCACAAAGAGAGGTTGAACTACCACCTCTTGCCTTTCCAATTTAGGACAAAAATTCGAACATGACTGAGTATCCGCTGGCTGCAAGCCTAACAGCTTTTTCGGCCATGAGAAGTCCACTAGAAAAGAAGCTCCATAAATTTTAATGTTAAAAAAACCACTCCCAACCAAGACTCTGATCATATCAGGTCAAGATTGTTTAAGCGGGATTAATACTAGGATCCGACCTCTATCAAATCTCTTCTTGAGCAAGGTTTCTTCTTCAACCATCACAGTTTCACTAAGTTGCCTACCAAACTTATGAAAAAAGGCTTCGTTCCAGAATTTCAGAGGAACTCCAATACAATCAATCCACACCAAACGAGCTTGAGGGTTAAAAGAATCATTCCATTTCGAAATTGAAGAAAATTTATCATCCTAAAAGAATCTATTTTTGATAAAGAAACCCCTCTCAAAATCTGATTCAAACACCCAGAGAATATGCTTATCACCTAAGTATAGTGAAGAGAACGAAAATCCTCTTGAACTCAACCGTAGATTGGCATTAGAAACCGGAGAAAAATCCTTAAGAATACCCACTGCAAACTTAGACAACCACCCATCTTCATTATCGTGATTGTTCCATGTCATCTCTAACACCTTCTAACCCACATTCTTACTGTCTTTTGCCCTACATTTCTGATTTTCTAACACAACCTCTACAAAGGTTCTGTTACCTCCACTTCCAGCCTTGAGAGAGCTCTCCAAACCATCCTTTTCTCTTACTGAGTTCATCCCTTCTACACCATACTTGCCATGTTGATTTGACTATAGAAGTATTCGGCTATTCTAACCAAAAGCAGCCATCTTCGCTCTAATAGGCCAGCCTTCCAGGAACCTTCCATTCACCATCTTCACCAGCTTGGTTGCCTCATCCATTGTTTCAAAGCGAGCAAAACCAAAAACACTACTGTGTGAGCTCTTTTTTGAAGCTAAGAACACATCTCTCACCCTCCCAAAAGGCTATAGAAAACCCCACAAACTCACCAAATCTATATTAGGCTTCAGATTATACAATAATACTGACACAAGCCCTTCCCTGAAATCCTTCTTTCAGAACCCGCTGTTAATCTCTCCCAAACTTTCTTCACTGTCAAGAAAGTCAGACCTACTCTCTCTAACTTCCCCTCTCATGTTCAACAAAACATTTTAATTAGATTTTAATGATGCAACATCTTAATAGAGTTCTACAATTGTTTGAAGAATATATTAGAACATTACTGTCAATCAGAAGATGTGTTTAAAATGGAGTAAGAATCAAGAAATTAATTAACTGAATCAATATTAATTTATCTAATATCATCAATAATCTTGATTACTGTTTTCAAATCTTAATATTAAATTTTAGTTGTTAACTCTCCAAGTACTCTCAATAAAACCCATTCTAAAAAAAATTTAATTGCTAGTCCATCTTTCCCAAAAAAAACTCATATATATATAGTCTTTCTATTGTCCTGATATATAGTGGTCCGCATTCTTCATCCTGATATGTTTATTGTCAGAACGAACTGATAATAAGAAATCTGTATATCAGTCTTTCTACTGTCAGTTCGTCCTAACAATAAATATATCATGACGAAGAATGTGGACCATAGATTATGGAGAAGTTTTAACAAGTGTATATACTTTGGGTCAAAGTATGTAAATCTAGTGGTCCACATTCTTCGTCCTGATATATTTATTATCAGGATAAACTGATAATAGAATATATATATATATATATATATATTAATTTATTTAGCATCTATATAAATATCAGACACTTTCATTCAACTATATATAAACTCTTTCAACGATAATATATAGAGAAAATAGCACTATACACCATTAATTGGTGGGTGAAGTCCTAAAAAGACAATCGACTGTTTAAATTGTTCCAAAATCACCATTTTGACAAAACATTGTTCCAAAATCATAATTTTGACAAAACATTGTTCATTAATAGCCGTTCTGATAAAATCTAACAAAAAACTACCATTATTTGTGACACGACACCCATAAAGAATTTTATGTGCAATATTTTATGTATTTTGATTATTTGATTATATATAAAAATTAATAATTTGATTAATTTATTATTTTTATAGGTAATATTTCCTGTTTATGGATGACATCAAACTTATTATTATTCCTTGATTAATTTCCTGATTAATTTGGGGTGACATCAAACTTATTTCATGATTAATTTATTATTTAAATATATATAAAGTAATGATTTAATTATAAGAATTTTATGGGCAATATTTCCTATTTTATAAAGTAATCATGGTAAAAAAAAAAAAAAAATCAAAATACAGGTAAAAACACCCAATTAAAAACCAGTTCAAAAACCGGTACAAAACATGTTTTACTAATTTTTGACTCATATTCTAAAAGGTTATAACATAAATAAACGGATTCAAACAATTAATGGACAAAGTGGCAATAATTGATACTTTCTTTCTATGAAATGGCTAATTTGAGTCATTTTAAAAAATTAATGGTCATTTAGAGACCGTCTCACCAAATCAGTGGCTTATATATATATATATATATATATATATATGTTATCTTTAATTCATAATGATACCAACTGATATACTGTCAAAAATGGGCATATATGTTGTGGAAATTCAAGATGTCAAAGTTAAAGCTACTTATTATTATTCCTTGATTAATTTCCTGATTAATCTGGGGTGACATCAAACTTATTTCATGATTAATTTATTATTTAAATATATATAAAGTAATGATTTAATTATAAGAATTTTATGAGCAATATTTCCTATTTTATAAAGTAATCATGGTAAAAAAAAAAAAAAAAAAAAAAAAAATCAAAATACAGGTAAAAACACCCAATTAAAAACCAGTTCAAAAACCGGTACAAAACATGTTTTACTAATTTTTGACCCATATTCTAAAAGGTTATAACATAAATAAACAGATTCAAACAATTAATGGACAAAGTGGCAATAATTGATACTTTCTTTCTATAAAATGGCTAATTTGAGTCATTTAAAAAAATTAATGGTCATTTAGAGACCGTCTCACCAAATCAGTGGCTTATATATATATATATATATATATATATATATATATATTATCTTTAATTCATAATGATACCAACTGATATACTGTCAAAAATGGGCATATATGTTGTGGAAATTCAAGATGTCAAAGTTAAAGCTACTTTAATTGACAATCCTTCATTGATTGATAAAAGTATTAATGAATTCAAATGCTCTTTGTTAGAAAAACAATATTCATTTGTTGGGCTAGATGTCAAGTTTCATTCATTTATTTTTCAAATTTTGGAGAGGTACTCCTCAATTGCTGATTCTCTATGCCGGAACTCGTTGCCTTCTATTATCCAACTAGCTTAGTTGGCCTCAATTCCTGAAAGTCTCAGGGACTTTCTTGCTAACAAGACGATATGTTTTATTGGGAGAGATTTGAATAGCAAGATTGGAAGCCTTTTTTGGTTTTCTCTGCGATATGATAGTGGAGTTGAAGTGGGTGGTTTGGCTGCCATATATTAGTAAATTAGGGTTTGCTTATTTGGCTAATGAAGTTGGTGTAGGTTCCATTAATGTTGTAGTTTACTAGATGATAAGTGTCCTGATTGGAGAGGAAGGGTTTTCACCGTTGATGGAATCAAGTTTGCAATTCATGAAGCTACTGTTTGTAATGATATTGGAAACAAGTTGTTGGGAATGCTTTGATGTTTGAATTATAATTGTATTTGGTAATGAGCTTATGATTTTGATATGGAAATTTTCTTTTATTTAATTTGTATTATTTTTTATATTTACATTTTTTTGTTTAATTAATTGATTTGTTTTGTTGTTTAAATATTGCAAAATACAGCCACGTGAATAGACTGTATTACTTTCTACATAAACATATAATCGATCTTATTCAATCAGAGAGTTTCTGTTTTTCGTTTTAAAAATGAATAAGTATCTACAATTTAAGTGTTTTCTATCATAGAATATTTTATATTTTAACAATTTAAGTTTCTGTATTTTGGCTTTTCATTTGGTGGAATATATATAAAAGACTTTTCACCTACAAACCCTTGATATTCAAAATTATTTATATAAGTTTCAAAAGTTTTTTTTTTTTTTTTTTGTTTTTTTATTCCATGTTACCTAATGTTGCAGCTTCTCGACCCTGGAAAATTTACAGAATGAACGTTATTACAACAGAGGCACAGAGGGACAAACTACTCATTTTTGGAGTTTCAATCTTGAAAAATTTAATGGTTTCATTCTATTTAACACCTTTATTTAAGAAGTTGAAAAAATATATATAAATGTATAGACATATGCCAATTTGGTCATGAAAAAAATATATAAATGCAAACACATGTACTAATTTGGCCACAAATTGGGACATCAATTTTAGACAGAAGATTTGAGTCCCAAAGAAAGTACCGCAGCAACAGAAAAAGCCGACTGAAAACACCTGGGAAGACCAACCGGACAACTATGACAGATCCCTCCATTCAAACCTAACCACAGAACCACTAAAATCAATGGAGAAAATAGTCCACTTTGAACTAAAAAAATTGGGACGCCTAGCATTACACTATTAAATTTTAGTTATTATGGACTCTCCGAGTCTTAATAAAACCCATTTTTTGTTTGCACAGCTAAACTTTGTTTATCGAGCCAAAAGGTTGGAAGAAACAGACCAAACAACCATGCCACAGGCCCCAAAAAAAAAAAAAAGAAACGAGTCCAACAACAAACAAAAACCCCACCAACAGCCCGCACAACAAAGCAAGCACACAAAAGGCCCAAAACCAGAAGCCCACAAAAACGACCCCAAGAAGTAAGTTCAATTAATGAAGCCACACGTAAGTACATTAGGGTTGGTATATTTGGCTAATGAAGTTGGTTCAAGTTCAATTAATGTATGCAACTCATGAGGCTAATTTCTGTTATCTTATTGGATTCAAATTGTTGGGAATGTTTTAAAGCTTGTCAAATTGTATTTGGAAATAATGTGCTTATGAATTTGAATTGGGATTTCTCCTCTTTTTGTTTAATATATTATATTTATATTTCCTGTACTTAGTTGTTTATAAACTCAATTATAACTATTTAATTAGTTCTATTATCTTAATTAAAGTTTTTAAAGATGCAATTTGGAATTCATGTTTTCTTCAATTTATGGCTTTTCTTCACTTATTTGTTTCATAATGATTATCATACTTTAATCAATATGATTAATTTTAAGAGTGCAATAAGAGTTCAGAGAAGTAAACAAATTGGTTCTTTACTCCCACTAATTGATCAAGTGACTTTCCACTAACCCAAAATTTTAATATATCCTTTAATTAATAATCTTGATTATTACATTAATTGTCTTATTTATAGATTAACTCTTAGTTTCCCTCTACAATCAATAAAAAGAGTCAAAAGACCCTTAATTTTTCATATAATCATGCATCTGAAAAACTAATAAAAATTGTCTCTGTATATAAATATACAAATGTATGCAATGCTATCCGTCCACAAAAGATGATTCCAACCCATTTTCTATCAAAAATGGGTAAATACGAAATAGAATTCGAAGCTGGGGTTAAAATTAAGACGAAATTAATAGACAATCCTTCAATAGTGTATGTGCATGAAAATATTCGTGAACTAAGATACTTGCTAAGAACTCATGTTCTTTGCATTGCGGATCGTTGTTTGATCATCCAATTGGCCTATTTTGATGTGTTTCCTGAGAGTCTCAAGAAGTTTTTGGCCGATGAGACGATTTGTTTTGTGGGAAGAGCGTTGAGTCACAAGCTTGCAAGTCTGCTTAGAGTTGATAATAATGCGACATGCAAGACTGGTATAGAAGTTGGTGATTTGGCTGCTGGAGTTCTGAAGAAACCGTACATCAGTACATGTGGGTTAGCATATTTGGCAAATGAAGCTAGAGTTAGTTCATCAGTGGTGGCGGCAGCGGCCGGAGTTCGGCCCCAGGTGACTGGATTGCTAGGGCTTTCACAGATGATGAAATCAAGTATGCAGTTCATGCAGCTTATGCTAGTTATGTTATTGGGAACAAGTTGTTGGGTACGCTTTGATTAATTTTTTGATATATGATTCCAATTTTATCTAAACACATTCAAATTTTTTTGTTTATATGAAAGAGTATGTAATATATATATATATATATATATATATATATTAATCTTCCGTTATTTATTAGATTGTATGTTAAAAAAAATGGAAAAGTTCCACAAGAATATTGGTTATTTTCTCCCAATAATTCAACTAGAAGCTTACTAATTAGATCTAGCCATTTATATCAACTAGAAGCTGCATCTAACTATCTAGATCTAGCAATTTATATCATGACTCAACCCAATCCGAACACGAAGTAAATTAGCGTTTTTTTTTTTTTTTTTTTTTTTTGAAACAGCCGATAATATTAATAACCAACACACGAACACAATAGAGCAGGCCCAAATTAGCAGGTTTGGGATTGGGTTCAATTGCCTGACCTGTTTAATAAACGAGATGGGCCTACCATCTTTATTAATTTGGATTTTTTTTTGCTTTACTATTTTTATTTTATTTGTTTCCTTTTTAATTTGGTTTAGTCAGTCAACTATATTCAAAATAGTAAAATAGTTATAAAAATTATTATTTGTTTTAATTAAAATATTAATAATTTAATTTAAGTGTAATATTGAATTTTTTAAAAATATATATAAATTTGGAGTATACTAACCGTTTTAGAGGGGTGCAAATATCGTCACTCTTAATAATTTTCTTGTGTTCCGAGTGAATATTGTCACTCTTTTAAAATTGTATATATACTCCGATTTTTTTTTTTCAAAATTCCAATATTGTCCGTACGTAGAATTACTACCGGGATATGGCGAGATTAGACTTTATAAACAGAGCATCGAATACTACTCCCACTATCAGAGAGGTTACAATTAGATTACAACTTTCACAACGGGAGAGAGGGCAGCTCCCACTATATCGGGAGAGGACTTCCTACACTATAGGATTTAAAAACCAAATATGGGACAAGTATGTATATACCAAGGCTTAAACCTTGGTGGTGAAACCTCACTTGGGAGACTCTAACCACTAAGGCAAGAGGCCATTGGGATTATTACAATATTCAATATTCAATATTTTGAGTACTAAACAAACATGTATTGATCTTTTAACTGAGTTATTATTGATTAAAAATTCAAAATATTTAATAACTATTATAAAAAATTGAAAACCATTAAATTTTTAATCAAACTTACTAAACTAGAATATAAATTAAATTAAATTAAATTAAACAAAAATGAGGAGGTGTCATGGGGTTCCTCCTATACCTCCATCTTGCTTTTAATTTGTTCTTATTTTAATTGTTTTGTAATCGTTTTTTTTTTTAAATTGTTTTGTAATTTGTAATATGTACGTGTCAATTAGTCCAAATTAAACCAATACAAATTTATGATTGCAATGTAGTTGGGACTTTCATTTTCATACGAATAAATTATCTTTCTACGGAGGCAAATCTTTACCTGCTAGGCAAGAGGATAGCAAGAGACCTTGTAACTTATTATTATTATTATTTTTTGTTATTATTCGATTAAATTAGTCATTTATTAATTTTTTATAATGAAAATTGATATGAATGATTTGGGTTGTTTTTGTGCAATGAATTTGCATGCAGAGCAGGAAGCTGGGACCATACTTGGTTTGTTTCTTGGAAAAAACTTTCCTTGTACAGATATTCCCTCGAAAATGTTGGGGTTTGGGCTCATAATTCAAGAATGTAGTATTCTCTGAACATCTAAGGAACTGTTAAAATAAAATAAAATAAAATAAACATCTACGGAACTGTCACACAATTTCAATAGAATATATTTTGTTTTTACGGGGTTTTTTTTTATTTATTTTTTTTCGTTTTACCGAATCTATAATACATTTGACCTGGTTATTATTAATTTATTATTATTATTATTATTTTAAACGGACAATATTGTGAGTTTAGGTCTACCAAGACCTAGACTTGATGCCGGTTTCGGTTCTAGTTTTGGTTCGGAACCGACGATTTTAGTTTCGATTTTGGTTTTGGTTTCAGTTATGACAGTTCCAACGGTTCAGAATCGTTTTTTTTTTCTCTCTTATATTTAATCTTATTTAATAAAAAAAATTAGACATGTAAAATTGTAAATGCATTTTATTGGGTCACCTGAAAATATAATGAAATAAATAAATGACAAATAAAAAAATTAAAATTAAAATAAAACTAAAAAATGTAAAATTAATCTTACACTTTATTGTTACCACAATTAAGTTGCCTACGTATCCTTTTAGGGTTTAGAGAAATCAAAGACAATATAGTTCTCTTACCTTTTACTACAGGTTTGGTGATGACGTGGACTAATCGTTGTCATGACCATCCGCTCTACTTTCAGGTTGATTATCTTTAAAGAAATCGTAAGGTTCGTCTTGATCGATTTCTTGTTGTCTATTTTGCGTCGTTGTCCAATCATCTACACAAGCTTGCATCTGTAATGATTTTGGACTCAAAAGTAAACGCCATGCGTCCAAAATATTTCTATTGTTCCACCGCCATCGTCGAAACCGGTGTTGAAAGAATTTGCTTGGCTGTCATAGCTAAGATTGGAAAATATCTTTCATACTCTTTCCACCATTGTAGGATATCAAATTTATTTTTTTAGTTTTAGTCTCTTCTATAAACTCAAACTAGGTACCTAAATAAGATTCAAGTTCGGAATACGTTGTGGAGCTTGATGAAAAAGAACCTCGTAATTTTTTTGATTTTTTTGGATAACAAATTATACCATAAACTTATAAATCCAGAGGATGATGAGGAATACGATACATTTTGAGTTTGTGGAACATCTATGTTCAGTGATGGACCCATAAACCGTAAGATATTCAACATATAACTTATAAACTAATGTCTTAATTCTATCACAACACTTATCAACATCATACTCTATTTGTAAACCTTGTTCATAATAAGCAGTTACATAATCAGGAAATTTTTCTAATCTACAACGTGGATCAAAACACATAGCAATTAAATAAATATTTGGAAACTCCTTATAATAGTCTAACCAATTTTCCTTCATAGAAATAACAGCCTACAATAATTGTGGGTCGAATGCACAATGAGTAAAGACACCAGCAATATTAACACTCTCAATAATAAATAAATTAGTTGTAGGATAATAAATATCAGATAAATTATTAGTAGTATTATGAAAGACTTTTAACAAATTACAAACTTTGTGACAAACATCTCAATGACTTGGATAAAGATTAATGTGACTAACATGATATTACAAAAAAGTAACTAATAAATCTTTATAATCATAACTTCTAGAAAATAATTTATAAGTAGAATTCCAACGTGTTGAAACATCACAAGGAAATCTAATGATACGCCTATTATTTTGTTTACAATATGATGTCCATGCTTTCATTGTAGAAAGATGTTTCCACAAAAAAAAAAAAAAAAAAAAAAGGGCATCTCTAATAGGTTTAATAAACGGTTGAAGAGTTTGTAATCCTTTTTGAACATATAAATTTAAAACATGGCATACACATTTTTGATGAAAAAATTTACCGCCGAGATAAGGTTTGCATAAATCAATTAAAGCGGGAATAATAGTGGTATTGCTAGAAGCATTATCAAAACCGATATCAAAAATTTTGTTTTCAATATGATACTCTGCAAAAATAATTATAAGAAGTCTGAAAATATTAGGAGCAGTGTGTGTATCATCGAAAACTCTAAATGCAAGGATTCCTTTTTGAAGAGTCTATGCATTATCCATATAATGGCAAGTAACATCCAAGTATGAATGCATTTGTCAATGGTCATTCCATATGTTGGCACATATGGAAACACGGCCATTATACTTTTCAAAATATTTTTCCAACTTTCTTTTTTCTTTGTTATAAATCTTTTCAAGTGTTTCTTTGAGTTTGACTTTAGGAACACGACATGTAGCGGGATTTAATGCTTGTTGACAATAATTAACAAAACCAACATTTTCACCAAAACTAAAAGGTAAGTATTCTACTGCAACCATTCTAACTAATTCTTTCCTATTTTTTTCATCAATGTATTTAAATAATTGTTGGTTAGGGGTAATTTGGGTTTGTGTACTCAATCTAGCCCGTGCTTCTGGATGTTTATTAGTTATATGCTTCCGATAAGTGTCATATCCTTCAGATTTGTGCCATTTATATACTTTTTTGCAGTAATTGCAAACCACTATAGTGCTTCCATTTTCTTGCGCAACTCTCTTCATATGGAGTACGAAGAGATCATATTTGCTCTGCTTCTGTAACACATTTTTCGGCTTTTCCGGTGGATCAAATTCAAAATCTGGAGGGGGGTTAGGCATATTTTTTGATTGGCTTGTCAAATGGGGGGTGGCATCGGGATTGGGTTCAGAAATTGATAGATGTGGTTGAGGAGAGTTTAGGCCTAGGTCTTCAATATAGGTCTGGCGTTGCAGATACTCTTGATAGGCGGTGTCATCATAACCGAGATTATCCGTCATGAGACCTTTACCTTTCATCGAAATAGAACGCTTAGGACCATCACCCCTTCCACTTCCACTTGCCATTTAAAAAATTGAATCGTAAAATTCCTTGAACAAATTTTTTTTTTTTTTTTAAATTGATAGAAATAAATGATTGGAAATAAATTTGGAAGAGAATTGGAAACTTAGTAGTTAGAAATTGTAAATAAAATAAATTGCAAATAAATGAAATTGGAAACTTTGTAATTGACTAATTACAAATTAAATAAATTGGAAATAAAATAAATTGGAAACTTGGTAATTGCAAATAAAATAAATATTAATAACTTGGAAATAAAAAAATTGCAAATAAAACAATTTCAAATAAAATATTAATAACTTAGTAATCGATGAGAGGGGGTGAAAGGAAATGGTTGGGGTTAGTAGACCAGGCCTAACGGTCCAACCAGGTTTTTTTTTTTTTTAATATTTTAAAATGTTGGAACTGCTGGTTCGATTCAGAACTAGAATCGTCGGTTCTAGTCTGGTTCGAACCGGGCGGTTCCTCGGGTTGTATTTATAGAAAAGAAAAAGGAAAAAAAATGGTTGGGGTTAGCACACCGTTGGGCGTCCAACGGTCCAACCAGTTTTTTATTTTATTTTTTTTTTTTTTATTGTTTTATTTTTAATGTTGGAACCACCGATTCGATCGGAATCTTCAGTTTCAGTCCGGTTTGAACCGGACGGTTCCTCATATTTTAGAACCGGAACCGCCCATCGGGGGGGGGGGCGGGGCTCATTTATAGAAAAGAAAAAGGGAAAAAGAAATGGTTGGGGTTAGCAGACCAGGCCCAACGGTCCAACCGGTTTTTTATTTATTTTATTTTAAATGTTGGAACTGCCGGTTCGAATCGGAACCGGAATTGTCGATTCTAGTCCGGTTCGAACCGGGCGGTTCCTCGGGTTGTATTTATAGAAAAGAAAAAGGAAAAAAAAAATGGTTGGGGTTAGCAGACCATTGGGCGTCCAACCAGTTTTTATTTTATTTTTATTTTTTATTTTTTATTTTTTATTTTTAATGTTGAAACCACTGATTCGAATCGGAATCAGAATCGTCGGTTCCAATCCGATTCGAACCGGACGATTACTCATATTTTAGAACCGAAACTGGAACCGCCCATGGACCGATTCCGATTCAATTAAATTTAGTCATATCGTGTTCATAAGCACGAAACATTCAAACGAAAATCCCATAAAATTTAAACACATAATAAAAATTAATTAATGCAAATTACAAGTTAACAACATCAAGAATTCCTAACAACTTGTCACCGATAACACAACATGTATATGCATCATGAAATTGACATTTTCATGATAGAATAACACAAAAGGTAAAGGTAGAATAACAAAAAAGGTAAAGGTGGAGGTAAAATTGACATTTTCACCACCGTACGTTTTATATAATAAAAGGGCAAAGTCTTACAGATTATAATTGATTGTTAGTAATTTGATCAAAATTGTTAATATATTAAATTTCACATAAAAAATGAAGACATTTGTTTTTTTAACTGCAAGTATATATTCAAGAGCCAAAAAGGCTGATACCAACAAAAAGATGGCAAGAACCAATCCTGCCAAAGGAGGCAAAACAACCAGAGCAAAAGCCAAACAAAACTAGCCCGGAGCAAGATGAAACCAATTGAAACCACCTAGCCGGATGAGTCTGCACCTAATAGTAGACTTAATTTTAATATCAAATTTCACCTAATATTAATAATAATATTTTTAAACCACTTCTTTGATTTTTCAAGAAAAAAAAAATCAATCACTTATTATTCATAATTTACCATCCAAAAGGTAATCACACTTCCATTTTACATTGAGAAAAAGAAGATCAAAGATAATTGATCGCAAACTAAACAACTGGAATATTATTTATTTTCTCTTATGGGATAAGTAAACCAAAATATTTTCTCTTTGCAAACAAAAAAGATTTCTTTTAATTATTTTGTTTAAAATTTTCATATCTTTGAATTTTATAATCCAACGACTAGATACTAACCTGAAAAGTAAATAACACGTTAAAATTGTTGTACACATACACCTTTTATAAATTGTTACAAAAAAGTAAAAAGTGGTATTTCATGAATCTTAATCAAATAAAAAAAACACTAATTTAATTTTTTTTTTTTTGAACGGCACTAATTTAATATTGAGATGAAAAAAATAGTAATCAAGATTATTGATGATATTAGAGAATTTAATGTTAACTGAGTTGGAAAAGTGTAAAGTCACTTGTTCAAACTACTGTCTTTGAAGAATCATATAACGTACACGACAACACAAAAACAAAGGATTTCGAGAGAAGTTGTATAGATTGAAGAGAAATTTGTTAAGAGTAGTACATTTATGCACAAATTAAACCAATTCAAATTTAAGATGAGAACTTGTAACTCTTTTTTTTTTTTTTTTGGGTTATTATTTGATTAAATTAGTCATTTATTAATTGTTTATAATGAAAATTGATCATGAATGCTTTCGGTTGTTTTTGTGCAATGAATTTGCATGCAGAACAGGAAGCTGGGACCATACCTAGTTTGTTTCTTGGCAAAAAATTTCCATGTACAGATTTTCCCTAGAAAATGTGGGAGTTTTGGCTCATAATTAGAGAATGTAATCTTCACTGAACATCTAAGTAACTGTTAAAATAAAATAATTAAAATTAAAATAAACATCTAGGGAACTGTCACACAATTTCAACTAAAAATAATAAAACTTGTGGCTGAAAATTGAAATAAAGATTTTTAATTTTTATTTATTTATTTATTTATATATATATATATATATTTTTTACTGAATCTATAATACATTTGCCTTTGTAAATTTTTTATTTTTATTTTTAAACGGACAATATTGTGAATCTGAATATGTCATGACCTTATAAGATTGGGCTCTAAAAACTTGGCCGTAATGGGAGATGAGATCCCCTACTATGCAGTTTAATGGGCAAAGTTTGCTTGGTTAATTAGTCTCAGCCCATTGAATTTATTTAGATGGCCAATTTATTTTTGAAGAGAAGTTGTTTCTACGTTGTCTAATTGTAGTGTGCTTTCAAGGATTAAATTTAGTCATATCATGTTCATAACAACAACAACAACAACAAAACATTAACCCCATAAAATTTAAGCACAAAATGTAAAACATAATAAAAATTAATTAAAGCAAATTACACGGTAACAGCATCAAGAATTCCCAACAACTTGTCACCAATAACACAACATGTATATGCATCATGAATTGCATACTTGATTTCTTCATCTGAGAAAACCATGGCTTTCCAATTAGGGCAAGCGGCAGCACCAGCTCCGGTCCCCGCCTCATTAGCTTTCAATTCCGTCACAGTTTGTCTAACTTCCTTATCCAACTCTTCTAATCCACATTTACTGAGATTTGGCTTCTTGAGAACCCTCGCAGCTAACTGACCCACTTCAGCAACATTACTCAAAGATAAATATTCTAAATTAGAGTCACGAATTATTAAATTTGAACTTCCAACCTTACTATATATTCCAAAACCCACAAAACAAATATTCTTGTCAGCCAGAAGATTGATGATACTAGATGGAAAATTTACTAAGTTAGCTAGTTTAATTACCAAGCAACAATTTCCTCCATAGATAATCAGCAGATCATTTGAAGTCTGGCTCTGCTGCTTCTGATCCACAGTTACCCTAACATCGATCCCCACGACAGGCCTCTGCTTATTCAGTGAAGACCTTAACTGCTCAATCTTAAGATCAATCATCGAAGTATTGTCTGTCACATGACTAGCCTTCACTTTGACACCTTCAATTTCAAGTTCATGGATGCCCATTTTTGAGAGAAACTTAGCTGGTATCATTTAGTGTTTTTTGTTTTTAGAAAAACAGAATGTGTCAGTTTATATATATAGGCCATGTCCATCACAGCAGTAAGAATATCATAACGGAAGGTTTTTTTGAGAAACATTTTGGGAAGCCAACATTACTCTTGTATAGACCATTACAATGATGATGGCCAAGTCAATTATAATTATTTTATTTTTGGCGTGTTTACTAATCAGGAATCATATATTGGAAAGGGAATTAAGTTCTTGATTTTCCAATTTATGTGTTTACTAATTTCTATGGAAATTAAGTTCCATGGACCCTAGATACATATTAGGAATTAAGTTCCTGATTGAAAAGGAACTTGATTCCCCCCACTCACCCTAGGAATCAAGTTCTCTTTCCATTGAAAAGGGAATTCATATATTTTTACTAAAATATTCCCCACTTATTTATTTATTTATTTTTTTAAATAACTATATCTATATAAATAACTATATATACATATATAAATATACGGTCCCGTTCCTATCAGGGCATCCTTATATAACTTTATCAGGTTATTGAATGTGAGTCACTCATTTATAAAAGTGATTTGACAAGTGCATACATACCAAGTCAAAGTATGTAAAACGAATGGTTCACATTCAATGTCCTTATATAATTATATTAGAGCATTTTCACAGAAAAATTTCCATATAAATATATAAATAACTATATATATATATATATTTATATTTATATACTTTGCAATTGATTTTTACTTTATATGTATGTGTGAATTGTTAATCTTTTTAAAAAAAAAAAAAAATTGTTTGATGAAAACCAAAACACTATACTACAGCCAAAAAAAAAAAAAATTGAATTGACATGAATTCAAATTGCTCTTACTTTGGATTTCTATTGTTTTTTCTTTAAATATGAATTTTTTTTATTAGTTACAGCCATACATCTCATATATATATTGTACACAAGGGTTTTTTTTTTTGTAATCAAATTTGTATAAATTTGATTCCATATCTAATTCTAAGAAAGTTATTAAACATAGTAATGAAATTTAGTAACTTAATTCTGATTCCCTTCCATTCCATTTCCGGTGGAACCTGTTTCCGATTCTTCCCATTCTCAATTAGTAAATGCACCCTTTATTTGAATGAGATTAAATTATCACTGCTCATTCAATTTGACAATATCTTAGTTTTGATTGGCCTCAGTATTTCAAAAAACAAAAATGGGATTGAATTTTAATTTTAATTTTTAATTAATTTACATCCTCTTAATATTCGATTTTTATTCAAATCATATTAAATTAAATAAAATATATCCAAAACTAAATGCAAATTAAATAAACTTAAGTTTAACAATAGTCATACTAATAAACAAAACCAAAGAAACCTACTTCCTACTTGACCATCGATATTAATTGGAATCTTTATAAATGAACAACACATTCATATATTCAATGTACAGTGCAAAGTTGTGTTCTATTTACTCTTTGGATTCCTTTATAGATTTGTTTTAGAGCATATCATCCTCACTTGAAACAAAGTTCGTTGTATCATAATTCTTGATTTTATTCTTTCAAAAGAAAAAAAAAAATTCTTGAATTTTGTTCTTTCAAAAGAAAAAAAAAAATTCTTGATTTTGTTCTTTCAAAAGAAAAAAAAAAAAATTCTTGATTTTGTTTGCTTTTCTTCAAAAAATAAAAATGTCTTTCTTTTTACATATTTTGGTGTTTCACATGCCTTCCTTTTAGATTTCAAATTCCATTAATTAGTTGTCAGGGATACGGGGAAGTGGGGAATATCTTTTCTTCTTCCCTTTTTTCTTTTTTAACAAACGAGGCCTTGGTGCAATAATTATTCGGTCACTGTGGAAATTGGACTAATTACTGTGAAAGCTACTAGTTTCTCTAAAAAGACACTTTAGTGTGATAAAATCTTCAATGAGACGGTCTCGTTCAATAGAAATGCAGACTTTTTAAGTTTTAAAATATATTTTGATGTTTTCAATAAAAATATTAAACTTCTATTGGATGGTCTCACCACCTATTCATTAGACAGTCCCACTGAAGATTTTCTCCATAACTGGAGTGTCATGATAAACATGGTGCATTTTCATTGGATGGTCTCACCACGGGTCAATAAGACCATCTCATACAAGTTTTTCTCCTTCGTCAAGAGACAAGAGTGCAATTCATGAATCTACTAGTTGTTATTGGGATGTTATCAGTTTGGTCCCTATATTTTTCTGAATTATTTGTCTTTTACTCACTTATTCATTTTTTATTGGATTGATCCCTATATTTTCAAAAACCACTGAATTCGGTCCCTTTGTGAGTCAACCGTTGGTCAAAGTTAACTGTTTCAAGGGTATTTCGGTCTTAAAACAAAAAAATACCACATGTCAACACAAAACAATAAATAACAAAAAAAATTAAATATTTATATCATATAAAAAATAATAAATAAAAGAAAGAAATCAAAAAGACAAGAAAATCATCGTGACAATTCAATACATGAAACAGGCAAGTGTTGGTTATTTTTTTATGCTCTGTTTTTCTATCCGATTAGCCTTTTAAAGTGCAATTTTACGAGTCTCTGAATCATCTCTGTTTCTTTAGAGTTTTTTATACATGTCTATGATGATAAGCTCCGATCGCAAGCCTCCGCTCGCCAAATCGAACCGGCCTCGCCGTGTTCTCCGATCGAATTCAAATGCTCTTCAAACCCCTCCAGGTGAATCTTCTCAAACACCACTCTGTATTTGTACCAACAAAGCATGAAGCAAATATTGATTTCAATGGACATATTGAAATCAAAATTTATGCTGATATTTAATTAATTCTCAATTATTAATAGTATGGTGTTTCTTTGTTTCGGTTTTTTACACTAAAATATTTTAGTTGTAAACTGGTTCTTTAACGAAATCCCAGCCAATGATACATTGAAATCAAATTTCATGTTGACATTTAATTGATTTGTAAATTATTAATAATATGGTGTTTCTCTGTTTTGATTGAAATCAAAATTTATGTTGATATTTAATTGATTGTCGATTATTAATAGTATGGTGTTTCTTTGTTTTGGTCTTCTACTCTTAAATGTTTGAATTGTAAACAGGTTCTTTAACGAAATCCCAGAAGCCAATATCGATTTCATTGATTTGTCAATTATTAATAGTGTGTGATGTTTCTTTGTTTTGATTTTTTTTTTACTAAAATGTTTGAACCGTAAACAGGTTCTTTAACGAAATCCCAAAATGATAATGAAAGATAACAACAAGTTTCGACTGCTCAAGATTTAAGGATAAAGATCGAAGATTGATGAAGATGTGTTTGTGAAGGTTGATTGATTTTTATCAAGAAAAAAAAAAAAAGTGATGGTCCGTGGATCTGGGTTTGTAAATGGTGGAGTTTTTGTTTTTTATTTTATATTTTAAAAAGGGTATTATAATTTGGAGTTTAAAGGTAAGGGTAAAAGTGTCATTTTGGTTTTTCAGTAACGGTTGATTGTCAAAATTCTAGTTAAAGGGATCAAAATGAATAGTTTTTGAAAACATGGGGTCTAATCCGGTAAAAAATAAATAAATGAGTAAAAAACATATAATTCAAAAAAAAACATAAGGACTAAGAGAATAATATCCTATTTTTTTTATTGTATTAGGTACAAGCAGTGTAGACCCGGGACTAAAAAAATTTGTTTTATTATTATTGTACCTATTTTATTAAAAAAATATTGAGATGCGATATTTGTATCCTCAGAAATGATATGTATACAATAAATTAATACTTTTTAAAATTTCAATATTACCTTAGACTAAATTTATTGAAAGTATTATATAGTTTGTTAGTACACCCATAAATTATTTTTAATTTTCTATAATTTATTTGATTCTCACCTATATTATATAACCCTTTTTATTTTCTCAAACCTAAACTTCTTTTCTAAATATCAATTCAAATACAAATCGGAATCGTAATACAGGTCGAAAGACATTTGAGAATTCAAAAGTCTCATCGATTCATCAATTCATTAAATATTAGAGCCCTTTCAAAAAAAGAAATAAATAATATTAGGGTCTATGTGAGGTGTACTTGTTCAAGAAGATGAACCAGAAGTTAATTATTTTCTGATTAAACATGGGGTCTTATTAATGAAAAATGAAGAATATGTGCACATTATTAATGGCAATGGAAAATCATTTTATTTATTTATTTTTGATAATTATGAGAATGGGGAAACGGAAAGTCCCCTCTTTAAACGTTTAATTAATTAAATAAAAAGGTGAGTAAAATTGAAATTATGAAACCATAAAGCCTTCCGTAACACCCATCGTCAAATGTGGTTGGTCGAAATGGAATTCATTCAATATAAATTCTAATATAATATAACAATGTGGTTTGGTGGCCGGAAATCCCCATTAAGCTGAAAAGTCGATCATAGATGTATGTTTAACAAATATGTTCAACAAATTAATAAAATAAAATCATATCATATTAGCATTTTTATATATAGAGACGATAAAAATCTCTATAAGATATATGTTCATTACGTATATTCGATCTACTAAAATATGTAATACAGATGACAATAATCTGATTAAGCATTAGGCTACTATTGTCAACAGTTTTTTCCCGATACCATAACACGTACAAGCTTCCTGAATTGCACACATAATCTCTTCATCTGTGAATGCTATAGCTTTCCGGTCTGTGGAAGTTCCATTTGAAGTACTAGAAGTCTCCGCACAATCTACACCAACTTCCTGGAAGACTTTATCGATTCATAATGGGTATCTAGAATATCTATGTCCCAAGACATAAAATATGAATAATAAAACATGAGGAGGAGTATACCCTGAAGTATGAGTTTACTGCATAAATCAATATAAATTGAATTCGAATAATATAGTATATCATTCGTGTCTCTGTTACAACACAGCGAAACGAAATGAATGGTTCGAATGAAAGAAATAAGAATTTGGAGGCTGTACGGCTAATTTTCCTGGGATTGTAGTTCAATCAGTCAGAGCACCGCCCTGTCAAGGCGGAAGCTGCGGGTTCGAGCCCCGTCAGTCCCGACCTAGGCTAGGATTCGATGACGATCAATTTCTCTCTCCATTTTCCTTAGCCAAATCCGATAACATAAAATATTTAGTGAAGTTGCGCTTCCTAAGTACCATAGCAACCAAATCACCCAATTTAACAACATTTTTCAATGATAGAAAGTTTCCACTGCTGCGCGAGTGCCTGTCCATTTTTAAATTCAAACTTGATCCAGTCTGGTAAAATATATCTTTTCCCACAAAACAGACTCTCGTCAGCTAAAAACTTCTGGAGACATTCAGGAAATGAAGATAATATTTATAGTTGAATTATCAAGCAATGATTCCACCCACAAAGGACTAGCAATTCAAACTTTCTGGCTTTGTACTCACCAAAACTAACCGTAACATCGACCCCAACAACAGGAGGCTGTGTATGTTGAAACAAAGAGGACCAGAACTCACTAATTTTGGTGTCGAGAACTGCTGCATTAGTGCATTGTCTATTACAATAGCCTTAAATTTATCTCCTTGGATTTCAATTTCATAAGTGCCCATGTTTAACAGATATTTTAAGGGTATCATACTAATATACTATCATCTCGATTTTTCGATTCAAGATTACACTTCTAGTGTTTATGTACGTTTTTATATACGAAACCATACATGTTTAATTATTTATATGTATAGGCCAAAGTATTAGTATATGTGCATGCATGTTTGTATTGAAAACTCAAGCGATCCTTTAATAATTATGCCAATGATTTAAATTAATATTTCCAATAATAATCACAATTAATGCTTAGACTTATTAGAGGCACGCATTATTATTGCTTTATGATAATTTAGGAATTGGGGAGTGGAAAAGTATCATAAATTGATCATTTTAATGGCACAATATCTATTTATTCGAGTTGTTAATGGGAAAGATGAACAAGCAATTAAACCTTTGAACAATGGGATTTATTGAGACTTGGAGAGTCAACAACAACGAAAATTTAATTTTGAGATGAGAAAACAGTAATCAAGATTACTGTGATTAAGTGGGAGAAGTGTAAAGTCACTTCTTGAAACTACTGGCTTAGAAGGATCATATATAGAAGATAAAACAAATGATTTCGCGAGACGTTTTTATAGATTGAGGAGAAATTTCTTTAAAATTTAAGAACAAATGAAACCAATAAAAATTTGCGATGAGACTTAAAAATATATAAATATATATATATATATATATATATAAATATATATTTTCTATTATCAGTTCGTTCTGACAATAAATATATCATAACGAAAAATGTGGACTACTAAATTTACATACTTTGATTCAAATGTATGCATTTGTCAAAATTTCTCTATAATCTATAGTCTCCATTCTTCGTCCTAATATATTTATTGTCATAAAGAACTGACAATAAAAAAACTGTATATATAAAATAAGACTTTTAATGTAAATATTTATTTTTTTATTTTTTTATTTTTTTATTTTTTATTATTATTTTTTTTTTTTGCGAAGGGGGGTGGGAATTGCACAAATATCTCACGAGTTTAATCAATATTTTACTTAGCTGCAACTTTTGCTAAAATTGTATTCGTTGACCAAGTGTTAGTTGACAGTTTTACTAACTATAAAATTTTAAATGTCTAAATTAGCCCTGAATTAATTATTTTATTATAATATTTATTATTTTTTAGATTTCATTATAATGAAATTAACTAACTAACAATTTTTTTTAGTCAATTGACAATTCTTGTTTTTGATCATTTATTTTTTTATTAGACCACTCGGTATCCCTCACTCCGATCAGCAACCGATCGTTAACGAGTGAGACTAATCCCCGCTTTAGCCGGGAGGTTAGTAAAGCATGGCCACAAGGTGCTTCCAGTGGGGTTCGAACTCAGGCAAAGTTTGAACCATCCACTCCACTGGGAGTGCAGTGATCTATCTCACGAGTTTAATTAATATTGCACTTATCTGCAACTTTTGCTAAAATTGCATATACTTCCATTGCTTTTCGTTGACTAAGTGTTAGTTGACAGTTTGACTAACTATAAAATTTAAAATGTCTAAATTACCTCTGAATTAATTATTTTATTATAATAATTATTATTTTTTAGATTGCATTATAATGAAATTAATTAGCTAACAATTTTTTTTAGTCAATTGACAATTCTTGTTTTTGATCATTTATTTTTTTGTTAGACCACGAGATTTCCCTCACTCCGATCAGCAACCGACCGTTAACGAGTGGGACTAATCCCCACTTCAGCCGGGAGGTCAATAAAACCTGGCCACGGGGTGCTTCCAGTGGGGTTCGAACTCGGGTATAGCCAGAACCATCTGTCCCACTGGGAGTGCGGCGACCAACCGCACCACAACTTATGGTTAATCATTTATTTTTTTTTAAAAAAAAAAAAAAACAAAAAAAAAAAAACAAAAAACAAAAAAAACTTGTAAGTACTTCATTTCAATTTTCCATTAATCTGTCTCTAGTCTCTACAGTCCTCCCATGGAAAAGATTTTTATTTTTCTTAAAAAAATGTTTTTTTTTAATAAACAAATTGTTAGTTAATTAATTTTATTATAATAAAATCTCAAAATATTAATTATTATAATAAAATCTCAAAAATATTAATTATTATAATAAAATAATTAATTCAGGGGTAATTTAGACCTTTTAAAATTTATGGTTAATCAAATTGTCAATTAACACTTAGGTCACGTTTTGTTAAATTGTGGAATGGTAATGGGAATGAAAATGAAATGGAAAACTGATTTCTTTGTTTAGCTAGGACTTTAGAATTAGCATTTGAATCAGTATTATTTTGTCTGGTTAACAACTGAATTGAATGGAATTAACTGTATTTTGACCAAAATACCCCTAATTATAAAACATTTCTCTTGGTTTCTTTTTTGTTTTTTCCTTTTCTTCGTTTTGGGTTTGGTTGGAGGGGGCGTAGTCCCCTATTTTTGCTCTGCGTTTTCCAGTTTGTGTGGGTGGTTTTTTGGGCGCCTGGCTTCTTTGGGTGCTGCTTTGTTCTAATTGCTTTGTCCTGGCTGTGATGGTTTTTGTTTTGTTTTTGTGGCTTTCCTGCAAGCCTGTGTTTTTGTTGGTTTCTATTGCTGTTGTGTTCTTGTTATCAATAAAGTTTGCTGTTAAAAAAATGCACAAATTAAACCAATACAAATTTAATTATATATATTTTTTTTGTGTTATTATTCGATTAAATTAGTCATTTTTTTAATTGTTTATAATGAAAATTGATCATGAATGATTTCGGTTGTTTTTGTGCAATGAATTTGCAGGTAGATGGGACCATACCTAGTTTGTTTCCTGAAAAAAAATTTCTATGTACAAAATTTCCCTAGAAAATGTGGGAGTTTTGGTTCATATATAATTCAAGAATATAAAATAAACACCTAGGGAACTGTCACACAATTTCAACAAAAAATAATAAAACTTGTGGCTGAAAAATGAAATTCAGAGGATATCTTGGTTTTTTGTTTTTATGTTTTTTTACGTTTTTTTAACAGAATCTATAATACATTTGCCATTTTGCCATAGTTATTATTATTATTTTTTGAAAACAAACAGTATTGTGATTCTGAGTCTTCTAAGACCTAGTTAGATGGAGCTCTATAAACACGGCCCGTAATGAGAAGGGAAGCCCCATACTCTATGGTTTAATGGGCAAAGTTAGCCTCGATCAACTAGTCTCGGCCCATTGAATTATTTAGATTGCCAATTTATTTTTAAAGAGAAGAGGTTGTTTCTACATTAATGTCTAATTGCACTGTGCTTTCAAGGATTAAATTTAGTCATATCGTGTTAGTAACAACCACGAAACATTCGAACGAAAATCCCATAAAATTTAAGCACAAAATTTAAAACATAATAAAAATTAATTAAAGCAAATTACTAGTTAACAGCATCAAGAATTCTCAACAACTTGTCACTAATACAACAACTTGTATATGCATCATGAATTGCATACTTGATTTCTTCATCTGTGAAAACCATAGCTTTCCAATCAGGGCAAGCGGCAGCTCCAGCTCCGGTCCCTGGCAAAGATGTCGACACATTAGCTTTCGAGTCCGTCACAGTTTTTCTAACTTCCTTATCCAACTCTTCTAGTCCACAGTTACTGAGATTTGGCTTCTTGAGAACCCTAGCAGCTAACTGACCGACTTCAGCAACACTGCTCAAAGATAACTGACCCACGTTTTGAATTACTAAATTTGAACTGCCAACCTTACTATATATTCTAAAACCCACAAAACAAATATTCTTGTCAGCCAGAAGATCGATGATACTGGATGGAAAATTTGCCAAGTTAGCTAGTTTAATTACCAAGCAACAATTTCCTCCATAGATAATCAGCAGATCATTTGAAGTCATCCTCAGCAGGGTGCTCACCCGCTTCTGATCCACAGTTGTTACCTTAACATCAATCCCCACGACAGGCCTCTGCTTATTCAGTGAAGCCCTTAACTGGTTAATCGTATGATCAATCACTGAAATATTGTCAGTCACATGAGTAGCCTTCACTTTGACACCTTCAATTTCAAGTTCATGGATGCCTATTTTTGAGAGAAACTTAGCCGGTATCATTTTGTGTGTGTGTGTTTTTTTTTAAGAAAAACAGAATGTGTCAGTTTATATTTATAGACCATGTCCATCACAGCAGTATTAATATCATCACATAAGTTTTTTAAGAAAAAATCTAAGAAGCCGAACATTACTCATATATATATATATATATATACATATGGGGAATGCTATCTACATTTCTCATTTGTCTTTCCCAATCAATGTTTGACACGTATACACTTTTTCATTTAATAAAGCTCTCACTTTTTATTACAAAACTTGTTTATGTTTTTACCCTTGATGATTGCTTCTATCATTTTATTAATAAGGGGTAAAGACATAAATAAACTTTACAGTAAAAAGTTAAAACTTTTTATTATATCAAAAAGTATATACATGTCAAGCAATGAGTGGGAAAGTCAAATGGAAAAGGTAGATAGCATTCCGCTATATATATATATATATATATATTGGGGAATGCTATCTACCTTTCTCATTTGTCTTTCTTATTTACCTTTTTCACTCATTACTTGACACGTATATACTTTTTCATTTAATAAAAAACTCTCATTTTTTGCTGCAAAACTTATTTACGTCTTTACCCATTATTAATGAAATGATAGAAGAAACCATTGAGGGTAAAGACGTAAACAAGTTTTGCAGAAAAAAATAAGAGCTTTTTATTAAATGAAAAAGTGTATACGTGTCAAGTAAGGAGTGAGAAAGACAAATGAGAAAAGTAAATGAAAAAGTTAGAAAGCATTCCCATATAAATATATATATATATATATATATATATATTTCTTAAATGTTTTCTTAAATATATATATATATATATATTTTAAGTCAACTATAATTATTTTACTTTATTTGAATGGGATTAAATTATCACGGCTAATTCAATTTAACAGTGTCTTAGTTTTGAATGGCCATAGTATTTCAAAAAATAAAAATGAAATTGAATTTTAATTTTAATTTTTAATTAATTTAAATCCACTTAAAATTTTATTTTTGTTTAAAGATCATATTAAATTAAATAAAATATATCCAAAACTAAATGCAAATTAAATAAACTTAAGTTTAACAATTGTCATACCAATAAACAAAACCAAAGAAACCTACCTCCTACTTGACCATCGATATTAATTGTAATCTTTATAAATGAACATCGCATTCATAGATTCAATCTACAGTGCAAAGTTGTGTTCTATTTACTCTTTGGATTCCTTATGGATTTGATTTAGAGCAAAATCATCCTCACTTGAAACAAAGTTCATTGTATCCTAATTCTTGATTTTGTTTGCTTTTCTTCAAATTTTCTATCTCCCACGTTCGTTGTAGACTTGTAGTCTTTCTTTTTACTTCTTTTGGTGTTTCACATGCCTTTACTTTAGATTTTTTTTTTTTTTTTTGGATAATGCCTTTACTTTAGATTTAATATTCCATTAATTACTTGTAAGGGTTACGGGGAACATCTTTTCCTCTTCCTTTTTTCTTTTTTGACAAACGACGCCTTGGTGCAATAATTATTCGGTCATTGTGGAAATTGGACTAATTACAGTGAAGGCTATTAGTTTCTCTGAAAAGACACCTGGCCGAGTGATAGAATATCTTCATAAAAGAAAAAGACTTACATGCCAATGAGACTGTCAAATAAGAATATATCTTGAAATTAAATTTTTATATTTCAAATATAAATTGTACATTTTAATTTGACGGTCTCAACACGAGTCAATAAGACCTTCTCATATAAGTTTTTCTTCTCCATCAAAAGGGTAATTCATGAAGATACATTTTGTTATTGTATTGGGTATATGGGCGTACTCAGAAAATATTTACTACCCATGTTAAATATCTACTGCATGAGCTAAATTATATATGTAAATGTCTTCTTTTTTTCCTCATTACACACTAACATTATAAAGACAACTCGCTAGCTATCAATAGTTGGATTTATCTTCTTTTGTTTAATCAATATTAGAAGCTTAATTAATAGCTTATAAACTCTCACACTAAATTTATTAAATTTGGTGTGCAATGTAGAGAAAACTCTTATGATTTTCCATTTTTCCTCTTACATGCACATTAATATAATAAAGTCAGTGCAAGATATGCGATCCATTGATTAAGAATAACAAAAATTTTATATGGTTATTGATGATATTTTTTGTTTAATTTTTTAATAATTAGATGACATAAATAATGGACTACTCAAAAATATAAAATTCTTTGTAAAATTTATGTATAAACAATTATTTAAATTTGTAGTTCAAAAAATATATATTTAAACTTACAAATGACTTAATTCTATAATATTAAAAGCCATAATATTATGTGTATTTTTACCACTTACTTTGGATAACAAAATATTTACATTTCATTAAATTTAGGTAATATTATCAAATATATCATATTTATGTAATATTACCAAATCTTAGGAGCTATTTATGTAATTAACCTTTTATAAATTAATTTTAGGGCAACTTACAGAAACTTCCTATGAGTTTAACCATTATTGCACTCAGATGCAACTTTTGTCAAAATTGCACATACTTCCCATGCTTTTAATTGACAAATTGTTTTTCTAGCCTTAAAATTTAAAATGACTAAATTACTCCTGAATTAATTATTTTATTATAATAATTATTATATTTGAGTATTTTATTATAATAAAATTAATTAACTAACTATTTTTTTTTTTTCATTTAAAAGGTTAGGGATTTTATTACAAATAGAATCTAATTATTAACTAACCGTTTTTTTATGTTTTTTTTTTTAAATAAAAAAATGGTTAGTTAATTGATTAGGTTCTATTTAATTTGTTTAATTATTAGAATCTAATTAATTATTTTTATTATTATTGGACCTATTTTATTAAAAAAAATATTAAGTTGCGATATTTGCATCTCTCAGGAACTGTATGTATACAATAAATTAATACTTTTTAAAATTTCAATATTACCCTAGACTGAATTTACTAAAAGAACTAAATAGTTTGTTAATACAGCCATAAATTATTTTCAGATTTTCTATTATTTATTTGATTCTCACATATATCATATAACCCTCTTATTTTCTTAACCCTTAACTTCTTTTTTAAATACTAATTCAAATACAAATCAGAATCATAAGACTATCGAGAATTCAAAAGTCTCATCAATTGAGTGCAATGCTGAAACCCCACTATGATACATAGATTTTTATTTTGCGCTGTCTGTGTGGCGTTTACACGGCACACACATCTTTAAGTAAATATGTGATTGTTTCTAGCGATTTAAAGATTGAAGATACTAGATGGAAAATTTACCAAGTTAGCTAGTTTAATTACCAATCAACAATTTCCTCCATAGATAATCAGCAGATCATTTAAAGACTAGCTCTGCTGCTTCTAATACACAGTTACCTCAACATCGATCCCCGCGACAGGCCTTGCTTATTTAGTGAAGCCCTTAACTGGTTAATCCTATGATCAATCACAGAAGTATTGTCTGTCACATGACTAGCCTTCACTTTGACACCTTCAATTTCAAGTTCATAGACGCCTATTTTTGAGAGAAACTTAGCCGCTATCATTTTGATCTATAAATTTTCGATCAGCAACAGACTTTCGATTTGTTTTTTTTTGTTTTTTTTTTGTTTTTTTTTAAGAAAAACAGAATGTGTCATTTTATATTTTGGCCATGTCCATCACATCTGTATTAATATCATCACAAAAGTTTTTTGAAAAAGAATTTGAGAATCTAGCATATTATATATATATATATATAGAAATATATATATATATATATATATATAAATAAAAGACTATAACCAATCTCGCCCATAAAAATTCCGGATCAGAACAACGAGGGTAACAATCACTGCATGACAAGTGAAGACAATTATTTCAGTGATCACCTAGCACCCTACGTCCCTACTAGCGCCTTTAGCCTCACCAAGCTTATCCTCAGCATCATATATATATCAATCATGACTATCAAAACCCACCGGTGTCCCACTATGACTCGGATCCTACTCCTTGACCTACTGTTGTCACAAGAAGACAAGCACGGTTCCAGACAAACACACACATATATATATATATATATATATATATTCCAACAAAGACTTCTCATGATATACATTTTAAGTACATTTTAAGTACATTTTAAATACATTTGATGAAATTTAAAAGAATATAATTAATCTTGATATGATTTTTTGTATGGATGATAAAAACATTGAAATACATTTATGGAGAAAAAAATTAAAAAATTTTCGAGTACAAGAACTATTTATTTCCGACTTTTTTGAAGATAAAACATTTTTAAATAGGAAAATATAAGAAAAAATTAATCTCAATTCTGTTCATTTTCCAAAATTTTACCTAATGTGTATTTTAATTTTCTTAGGATGCCTACAAAAATTTTTATCGAAAAACATTGAATTGCAAGTAATTTCATCAAATATGCTCAGTGTAGAAAAATAAAGAAATGCTGATAGAAAAAGTTTCATGTATATATATATATATTCAAGTCAATGCGTCATGATATAACTTTATCAGTATATATATATACACGTAAATTTTTTTATCAGTGCGCACTGATAAAATTATATAAGGACATTGAATGTGAACCATTCGTTTTACATACTTTGACTTGGTATGTATACACTTGGCAAAACAATTTTATATATGAGTGGTTCACATTCAGTATCCTGATAAAGTTATATCATGATACACCGATAGGAACGGAACCAATATATATTTATATATTTATACCACTTGCAATGCCAGCCAAGAGAATTATAATTATTTTACTTTATTTGAATGAGATTAAATTACCACCGCTTATTCAACTTGACAGTATTTTAGTTTCGATTGACCTCGGTATTTCAAAAACACAAAAATGGGATTGAATTTTAATTTTAATTTTTAATTAATTTACATCCACTTAAAATGTTATTTTTATTTAAGGATCATATTAAATTAAATTAAATATATCCAAAACTAAATGCAAATTAAATAAACTTAAGTTTAACTATTGTCATACCAATAAACAAAACCAAAGAAACCTACCTCCTACTTGACCAGTTGACCATCGATATTAATTGTAATCTTTATAATTGAACATCGCATTCATAGATTCAATCTACAGAGCAAAGTTGTGTTCTATAACTATTTACTTTTGGATTCCTTATAGATTTGATTTAGAGCATATCATCCTCATTTGAAACAAAGTTCATTGTATCATAATTCTTGATTTTGTTTACTTTTCTCCAAATTTTCTTTCACCCATGTTCGTTGTAGTCTTTCTTTTTTACATCTTTTGGTGTTTCTTTTTTACATCTTTTCTTCAATTAATTAATTTTCAGGGATAGGGGGAACATCTTTTCTTCTTCCTTTTTTTCTTGTTTGACAAACGAGGCTTTGGTGCAATAATTATTCAGTCATTGTGGAAATTGGACGAATAAAAGAATGTTTGGTATAGTTTTCAAGTAAAGCTTCAACAGTGATTTTTTAATAATGAAGCTTTTATTGGGTAGAGTTTTGAAAAAAAAAGTTTTTGATTATATAAATTATAAAAATAGTGTTGACAATGTATTTTTTAAATAAATAAAAAAAAGGTTCTGGCTTTTACATGGTGCACACATCTTTAAATAAATATGTGATTTTTTCTAGCCATTTAAAGATTGATGATACTAGATGGAAAATTTACCAAGTTGGCTAGTCTATAGATAATCAGCGGATTATTTGAAGTCTGGCTCTGCTGCTTCTGATTCACAGTTACCTTAACATCGATCCCCAGTACAGGCCTCTGCTTATTTAGTGAAGCCCTTACCTGGTTAATCCTATGATCAATCACATAAGTATTGTCTGTCACATGCTAGCCTTTACTTTGACACCTTCAATTTCAAGTTCATGGATGCCTATTTTTGAGAGACACTTAGCTGGTATCATTTTGATCTATAAATTTTTGATCGACCACAGACTTTTGATTTCTGTTTTTTTTTTTTTTTTTTTAAGAAAAACATAACGTGTCAGTTTATATATATATAGGTGCTTACCCCCTTGAAGAGGTGAGCAAAAATGGACTCCCTCTCATAACCCACTCTCTGTTCATGTACTGATATGTGTACATAATTAATTTATTCTTATTAAATCTGTAGCCTTTAATAATTTGTTCTCATTAAATTTGTAGCCTTTAATAAATAACCTCCTTTTTCATTTTATTTATAATACAAACCAACAAATTATTTTCTATATTATCCTTTTTCTTTAACTTTAACATATTGTTATTTAGTATCAGTTTTTTTTTATTTTTTTACTTCTATTTTAAATATATGTATTGCTCATATATCTATTTCTTTTTTACCAAATTTACTTAAACATTTCTTTTTACATCATTGGCTAACTTAATTATTGTTGTATAAAATATATAAATAATAAAACAAATTAGAGTTAAATAATTTTAAAATATATTATAAAAAACTTATATGACAAGATCAGTGAAACTTAATATCTATATCTAAATTAAAAATAAAAAATAAAGAAAAAATCTACTGTTAGGTAGATACTTACATATTTTTTATCTTTTAATTTAAAATTGATTTGCTTTGATTTGACTTAATTTGTTTGTCATTATAACCAGATTCATTTGGTTTTTTTTTTTTTTTTTGTTTAATCATATAGAGAGAAAAATAAAATTTCTTTCATTAGTTAAATCTTGAAAAGTAAAGATTTTGGCTCAAACACATATACAATTAGAGCATACCTAAATAAGGGTAACTGAGATTCACGTTTTTCTCCTCAAATGTTAAAAATTAAAATAATAAATTTCGGTTTATATGAATTTTTTATTATATATTTTAAAACTATTTAACTATAATTTATTTTACTATTTATTTATTCTATACAACACCTATCAAATTAGTTAGTGTTTGATGGTAATAAAAATTTGGTGAAAATAAATATTCGAGCAATTCAATTTGGGACCATACACTCAATAAATAAAAGAAGTTGTAGAGTCTTGAAAAAACACACACACCTTATATATATATATATATATATATATATATATAAACTGATATTAAATGGTAATGTTAAAGTTAAAGGAGAAGAATAATATAGGAAACAAGTTGTTGGTTTGTATTGTAAATAAAATGAAAAATAAGGCCATTTATAAATGCTATAAATTTAATGTGAAAAAGTTAATGTTATACATGTGTCAACATATGAACAACAAGAGTGCTGAAAGAGTAGCTTGAGAGTAGAACATTTTTGCTCACCCCCTTCAAGGAAGGTAACCATTACCCCCTTGTAGGGGGTGAGCAAAAATGGACTCGGTTGAGAGAGTACATTTAGCACTCCTCTAATATTATATGCCACGTAGATGCATGATTGCAGTGAAATTGGAGAGTTTTTTTTTTTTTTATTTATTGAAAATGCATTAATAGAATAATAGCAATCAAGATTACTAAAGTAATTATTAGAGTCCTTTAAAAAAAAACATATTAGGGTCTATGTGAGGTGTACTTGTACAGGAAGATGAACCAGAAGCTGATTATTTTATGATTAAAGATGTGGTCTTATTAATGACAAATGAAGAATATGTGTACATTATTGATGACAATGGACAATTATTTTTTTATTTTTTATATTTTTGATAATGATGAGAATGGGGAAATGGAAAGTCACCTGTTGAAACGTTTAATTAATTAAATAAAAAGGTCAGTAAAATTGAAATTATGAAACTATAAAGCCTTCCATCAAAAAAAAAAAAAAAAAAAAAAACTAAAAAAACTATAAAGCCTTTGTAACAACCATAGTCAAATGTGGTTGGGTGGAAATGACATTCACTAATCTAATATAATGTAACAATGTGACTTGGTGGAAATCCCCATAGGACTGAGAAGTCGTACATAGATGTATGTTTAACAAATATATTCAACAAATCAATAAAATCATATCATATCAGCGTTTTTATATATAGAGAAGATAAAAATCCCTATCAAATACATGTTAATTATGTATACCCGATATAACAAAATATGTAACAGAGACTACAATAATATAATTAAGCATTAGGCTACCATTGTCAATACTTTGTTCCCGATACCATAACACAACACGTATAAGCTTTCCTGAATTGCACACATGATCTCCTCATCTGTGAATGCTATAGCATTCCAGTCTCTGGAAGTTCCATTTGAAGTACTAGCAGTCTCCACATAGTCTAAACCAACTTCCTTAGCCAAATCCGCTAAAACAAAATATTTAGTGAAGTTGTTTCCTAAGAACTCTAGCAACCAAATCACTCAATTTAACAACATTTTTCAATTAACGATAGAAAGTTTCCACTCTGACGCAAGAGCCTGTGCATTTTCAAATACATAATTGATCAGTCTGGTAAAATATATCTTTACCCACAAAACAGACACTCTCGTCAGCGAAAATATTATTGAGACATTCAGGAAATGATCAAGATAATATTTGTAGTTGAATTATCAAGCAACTATTCCACCCACAAAGGACTAGCAATTCCAACTTTCTGGCTTTGCACTCATCAAAAGTAACCTTAACATCAACAGGAGGCCGTGTATGTTGAACCAAAGAGGACCAGAACTCATTAATTTTAGCGTCGAGAACTGCTGCATTGTCTATTACACTAGCCTTAAATTTATCTCCTTGGATTTCAACTTCATAAGTGCCCATGTTTAACAGATATCTTAAGGGTATCATCTTGATTTTTCGATTCAAGATTACACTTCTAGTGTTGATACATGTTTAATTAATTATAGTGGAAATAAAAGGAAATGGTCACTCTCAGTTTACAAAAACCAAAAATAGCTCCCGTTTCGTATTGTCGCAATTAATAAAGTAAATAATAGAAAATAAATTTAAAGGGCGATATGGTAAAATCAACTGTAAAAAGAACAAAAACACAAAATTTTTAATCATGGTTTTTTTTGGTTTTTAAAAACCGAGGATGACCATTTATACAAGTCCCTCTAGATATGTACATATAGGCCAAAGTCTATTAGTATATGTGCATGAATGTTTGTATTGAAAACTCAAGCGATCCTTTAATAGTTATGCCAATGATTAATAATAATATTTCCAATAATAATCACAATGGCTTAATAGTAATCACAATTGCTTAAAATTATTAGAGGCATGCATTATTGCATTATGGTATGATAATTTAGGAATTGGGGAGTGGAAAAGTATCACAAGTTTATCAATTTATTGGGACAATATTCTTTCAAAAAAATAAATTATGGACAATATATAACAACATAAGTTAGTAATTGGGTCGTGCTTGTAGAGTCTAGTTTCGTCCAGTACCGGTAAATCCTTAACCCACGTCAATTTTCAAATATATATATATATATATATATATGATAACATAAGTTAAGGATTGATGAGTTATGAATTGAATTAATTATATGCTTTTTATTATGCTTTTATTTATTTATTATATGGGTATAAGATTTTTTATTTTTATTCTGTATTGCAATAAAGTGTTTTAATCAAACTCAGGTGTCAGTATTTAAAGAAAAACATAATATATATCATAATCTCCTAGAAACCAGGGTTGGTTCGTTGATGTATTATATTTATCATAATCTTTCTTTTCTTCTAGTCCTTCAATTTAAATACTTTACACTTCATGAGTACATTAATTTAGGTCAATTGGCTCTTGCCAATGTGATAAGCCTCTCCAATTAGAGCCCCTACCACCATCCAACTAGAGCCCCTACCACCCAGGTTTAATCCCTAGGGCATGTATGGTTTTGTGCAAATTTTCCAAGTCCCACCAATGTCCAATTGTGTGGGTGTTGTACCACCTATGTGTGGTCTCTCTCTCCATGTAAGTGGGAGCTACGGTCCGAACTATGCTTATAGAGTCCAATTCTCTCCGATCCCGACAGTTGTTGTAACCATAAAAAAAAAAAAAAAAAACATTAATTTAGGATACATTAGTATATTAATATTAATTCCTTCAATAGATCTAATATTGGCTCAACGGTATGCTCTATGTAGCAATTATATGCGGTTCCTGTATAATATATATATATATATATATATATTTTTTTTTTTGGTTAAAGATATTTCTGTATAATAGTTGAATCAGATAAAATATGTAGATATAATTTCAAGTGACAGATATAGTTTCAAGCACGTCACTTCCTAACAGGAGAAGCGAACTCAATTTTTGTCTGATTTCTGCCACCAATTTTCAAGATCTTTTAGGACTACTCGCCCAACACGTTTTACCCAGTTAGTGTTGACATGCCCAGGCTCCTTAAGATCCTTAGAGATTTGGTGCGCCGCACTATATTATATTAGAAGTATAAAATGCATTATAATAATACAATACAATGTGTCAATGTTTGGTTTGTTTTGTACTGTTTACTGTATTGTACTAGCTAATACATTTTAATTGGTCTAATACGGTAGATATCATATTAGCTAATACAGAGTAGAGAGGTTGTATTAGTTAATATAACATAATACAATATTATACAAAATATCACAAAACACAGGATTGTATAAGAATAATACAGTCTAATACAATACAATCAAATTCAATACAGTCCAATACAATCCAATCCAATATAATGCAGCGTTCCAAACGAGCCCTTAATGGTTTCCACGATAAGAAACGATATAGTATGTTAATTCGAGATCAGTTGAGCCTATTGGCGAATTTTGGGCTCGGCCCATCTTATGATATATTCTTTTAACTTTTTTTTTTTTTTTTTTTGGTTTAATTGACCCAGATACTTTGTATATAAATTTTAATCCTTCAATTAAGCAAATATTGGCTAGATATATGGTTTGTTTATTTAGTTATTTATTGTTGAAATATTACACCATTACATTAATTTGGGGTTTTTTGGAGAGGGAGAGGACTCGAGCCTGTAACCTCGTGGTACAAGTGTGAGGGGTTTATCATTGGACCAACCTTATTTCGTCATGGTATGTTTAATTTGTAAGAGTAATGCTAGGCCTCCCAAATTTATTTTCAAATTATTTCCCAAATGATGTGATATATAAGTTGTCAACATCCTGTGGATAATTAGATTATGTGGTGAGTGAAGTGATGTTGACAACTTATGAGCCGTATCATTTGAGAAAGATTTAGGGAAAAAAAAATTGTGATGCCTAGCTAGCATTGTAATCCAATCACTTTTTAGCAGAACTGGTAGTGCACCTCTCTTCTACATAAGTGATGAGAAGTTCAAATCCCACAATACACATTTTACAAACATGTGCGGCGAATTTTTTTCTCAGATTGTGGGGGTAGTTATCTCTCGTTATGAAAGCGGATATCCGAACAGCATATATATTGTTTGATTTCGGCAAATCTTGACAGTTATTATAATAGTTCTTGTAATGCTTCAAATAATAATAATAATAATTAAAAGCTTCCATAGATATCACTCTTAAACATTTCCTAATACTCCTTTTCTTTGACTACTCTGAGTATATAAAGTAATTAATATTTATTGGAATTAAATTCCTAGTTCACATAATTTAATATCGAGTAATGCTACTTGACCCAAATTTAGTGTTCAAATATAGTATCTAAATGATGTGGCAACACTCTAATCTATTCATTTAAATTATTAAAATCTAATACAATTTAAATTAATGGATTACAATGTTGCTACATCATTTGAGCGCCAAATTTGAACAAAGTAGTATTATTTTTAGGGATAATTACCCCGGTGGCTATCAATTTGATAATAAACTATCAAAATGACTACTAGAATGAGAATTAGTTTCAAAATAGCCATTTTTGACGAAAAGTGTGACATTAATGACTATTCCATCTAATTCCATCAAATGAGTGGCATTTTGGTAAATAAAGGGATGCCATTTTATTTTAGATGTTTTTTCGAAATCAATTTTTTCTTTTGTTATTTGAAACAAATAATTATATTTAATGTGTGTATATACGTATAACATATCACACATACAATATATTTATATATATATATATATATAAATGTTCAAATCAGTGCGCACTAATATAAATATAATGAGGACATTAAATATGAGCTATTTATTTCCCATGTTTTAACTTAATATGTATGCATTTGTCATTATATTTGGATTATATGTAGTTTATCTTGTCATTTCTGGCTCGCATGTCATCATGCAATTTATTTGCCGTTCATCATTTAACATATGGTTCTACCTCATCATGCCATTTCTGGGCAGGTCATCATGCAATTTATTTGCCGTTAATCATTTAATATCTGAAAAATCATATAATTGATAAGGTTTCTTAAGATTTAAAACTCAGGTATGCTAAAGAAATCTTCAAGCCTTCTTTCATTTTTATCTTTAAGAAATTATTAAGCCAACAAAGTAGCAACACAAACTCAACAAAAAACAAGACTTAGAAGTCAAGCAAATCAAACTTTCAAGATTAAATCAAATGGAGAACAAACAAGTAAAAAGAAACACGTTTACTGAGGTAGAAAAACTTAAAAGTTTCCCGGCTGCTACGGTGATCATCGTCAAAATATAAACATTCAAGATTCAAACCATAGTATCAATTATTATAATTTTGTAAGAAAAAAAAAATTATATTTTGTTGTATTGATGTATGCTTTATTTATAAGATATCGATAAAAATGAAAGTGGAGTTCAATACTAAAATTTATTACTTGTATGATTGCAAAACAATAATAATACATAATGATTCAATGGACCGTAAAGAACAACAAAAAACTAATATTGGAGAATAGTTTGCAGAGATAGAAATAATGACTTTTTCAGGACTTCACCCACTAATTAATAGTGTCTAGTGCTGTTTTATTTTTTTAGAGTGTCATGTCATAAATAACGGTAGATTTCTATTAGATTTTGACAGAATAGCTACCAATGAACAATATTTTATTAAAATAGTGATTTTGGAACAATTTAATTAATGAATGGCTTTTTTGAAACTTCATCTATCAATTAATGGTGCCTAGTGCTATTTTCTCTAAATTTTATCAAAAGCTTTATAGGTTATAACACTAGTAAGAAAGAAATTCTCCCAAGTACTGAAGAATGGATTCCCATTTTCAAAGGCATGTTTTGATACAAATGACCTTCTTTTTCTTCTTATTCATTCACTCTCTTCCATCAACAAATGCAAACTTAATTGATGATGTTTGCAATGTCTTCAAAGACCCTCGAAGCTGCATCTCTGCCCTTAAACAAGAGCCAAAAATCATTTCAGCACCAGACTTCAAAACCCTAGCCAAGAACGCCGTTCGATTCGCAATATCAAATTCCACAGATAGCAAGAATTTTATCCAAGACATGGCACAAAAAAGCACCGAACCCACTTTGAAAAAAGCCCTAGAGTCATGTCTGTCCGAATGGGGATACGGATACGTGATCAGAGATTTCAAAATTGTACTTCAAGAGATAGATGAAGACCCAGAGTAGGCTAGCTATGATGCGATGGTTGCCCAGGACGGTGCCCAATACTGTGAAGAAACGTTGGCTTCCAGTGGGTTGAAAGTGGATTCAGTTACGACTAGAAATGATTATATCAAGTTGTATAGTATTGTTTGCAGTGCTGTAATGGACAAGATTTAAAATTATTAGTGTGATAATAATTCATCACAATTAATGCATAAATAAAATCAAAATTTCTTCATAAATTTTAACGTATTTTATTAGATGATAGAGGTCTTAAATAGATTAATTCAGGAGGAAATTCCTGTTTTTAGCCTTTAAAATTTAAATTAAGAAAAAAATATTCAAATTTATCCATGGATAACGTTTATTTTAGGATCAATGTTTCTCTCTTTTCTTTCTTTCCATTATGTTTCTTTCTCTTCTCTCTTTTTCCATTCGTTAAAGAAGTTTGAAATGCTTAATTATTTTTGTTTTCTAAAATAAAAAAAGTTTTTTCTTTTTTTCATTTTTGAAAGATGGATTTATTTAACAACCAAAAGGTTGGTCATCGTCCTAACAAGCTTAACTATGAAGGAAGGAACATAGCAACATCTTTCTCTATTGTAATTGTATTTAACCTTTCTCTATCTTTTTTTTTAGAGTGGGCTTGGAATGGTTTTTCAAGTAGAAGTTTTATTGAGTTGAACTTTATATATGAAAAATTGTATATTATTTGGTATTTAATTCAAAAATTTACACAAAAAAAAAAAGTACTGACAACAGTCTACAATAATCTAATTAAGCATTAAGCTACCATTGTCAACAGTTTGTTCCCGAGATCATAACACCTATAAGCTTTCTGAATTGCACTCATGATCACCTCATCTGTGAATGCTATAGCTTTCCAATCTGTGGAAGTTCCATTTGAAGTACTAGTAGCTTCCACATAATCTACACTAACTTCCTTAGCCAAATCCGACAACACACAATATATATTTAGCGAAATAGTGCTTCCTTGGAACCCTAGCAGCCAAATCACCCAGTTTAACAACATTTGTCAATGATAGAAAGTTTCCACTGTCACGCAAGAGCCTGTGCATTTTCAAATTCAAACTTGATCCAATCTGGTAAAATATATCTTTACCCACAAAACAGACACTCTCGTCAGCGAAATAATTCTTGAGACATTCAGGAAATGAAGATAATATTTGTAGTTGAATTATCAAGAAGCTATTCCACCCACAAAGGACAAGCAATTCCAACTTTCTGGCTTTGTCCTCATCAAAACTATCCTTAACATCGACCCCAAAAACAGGAGGCTGTGTACGTTGAAACAAAGAGGACCAGAACTCATTAATTTTGGCGTCGAGAACTGCTGCATTGTCTATTACACTAGCCTAAAATTTATCTCCTTGGATTTCAACTTCATAAGTGCCCATGTCTAACAGATATTTTAAGGGTATCATCTTGATTTTTTGATTCAAGATTACACCTAGTTTAATTTATGTACATTTTGATGTATGAAACCATATATGTTTAATTATTTATATGTACATAGGCATGTTTAATGCATGCCTCTAATGTACCATATATGTCTATTAGTGTATGTGCATGCATGTTTGTATTGAAAACTCAAGCGATCCTTTAATATTTATGCCAATGATTTAAATTAATATTTCCGATAATAATCACAATTGTTTTAATCAAAATAATAATAATAATCACAATTGCTTAAACTTATTAGAGGCATGCATTATTGCATTAGGATAATTTAGGAATTAGGGAGTGGGAAAGTATCACAAGTTGATCAATTTAATGGGACAATATTCTTTCAAAAAAAATAAAAATTAATGGCACAATATATCATAACATAAGTTAGTAATTGGCCGTGCTTTTAGAGTCTAGTTTCGTCATGTCCAAGCAGATCCCTGATTCATGTCGGTTTTCAAATATATATGTGGGTAAGATTTCTAATGAAGTGATACATAAATAGAAAAGCTATATTTTTTTTACTGTATTTATCTATCTATCTATCTATCTGGTCATCAGGACTAGGTATTTTTTAAAACTTTTTATCATTTGTAGGATTTGAGCCGCTGAATCATTTACCCAAACTCCAAGTTTATCCATCTACTAGTTGAGCTACGTCTTTGGGGTCTAAACAGAAAAGCTATTATAAAGGTAAGATTTGTTATTTTTATTCAGTAATGCAATAAAGTGTACGGACCAATTTGGCAGTTGGGAAAAATATAAGGACCAATTTGGTTACTTTTATAAAAGTCGCAAACAACTTGGAATTTTAAAAAAAAAGTTTAGGACCTAATACCTTTACAGAAAAACATAATATATATCATAATCTCCTAGAAAGCAGGGTTGGTTCTTTGATGTATTATATTTATCATAATCTTTCCTTTTCTTCTAGTCCTTCAATTTAAAATACTTTACACTTCATGAGTACATTAATTTAGGATACATTAGTATATTAATATTAATTCCTTCAATTGATCTAATATTGGCTCAATGGTATGCTCTATGTAGCAACTATATGCGGTTCCACCAATTTTCAAGATCTTTTAGGCCTATGGGCTGGTAATGGACTCGCCCGAGCACTTCAAGATCCTCAATAGTTTTCCACGATAAGAAGCAATAAGAAACGACACCGTATGTTAATTCGAGATTGGTTGAACATATTGGCAAGTTTTGGGCTCGGCCCATCTTATGATATATCTTTTAACAAATTTTTTTGTTTTTGTTTTTTTTGTTTTTTTTTTTTAATCGACCTTATACTTCTTACGGTTGGTTCATCGAATTCACAATGATTATTTTTTTGAGATATTTTGTATATAAATTTTAAATCCTTCAATTAAGCCAGTATTGGCTAGATATATGGTATGTTTAATTTTTTATGTTGAAATATTACACTATTATATTAATTCGAGGTTTTTTGAGAAGGGGGAGAACTCGAACCTACAACCTTGTGGTATAGGTGTGAGAGATTTATAACCGGACCAACATCATCTCGTCATGGTATGTTTAATTTGTAAAACTAATGCTAGGCAACCCAATTTTTTTTTTTCTCAAATGATGTGGCACATGAGTTGTTAATATCACATCACTCACTACATAATCTCATAATTTATATAATGTTGACAATTTATGTGACACATAATTTGAGAAAGATTTTTGGAAAAAAATTGGGATGCCTAAATTACTTTTACAAATTATATATACTATGATGAGATGAGGTTGGTCCGGTGGTAAACCACTCACACCCCATGCCACGAAGTTACGGGTTTGAGTCTCCCCCTCTTCAAAAAATCTCGAATTAATATAATAGTGTAATATTTCAAAAAATAAATAAATAAATAAACATACCATATATCTAGCCAATATTAGCTTAATTGAAGGATTTAAAATTTATATACAAAATATCTCAACAATTAATCGTTGTGAATTCAAAGAACCAACAAATACGAAGTATCTGGATCGATTAAAAAAAAGAAGTTAAAAGAATATATCATAAGCAGTTGTGTTGTGCACTTTCATGATAAAGATTCAAATTCTATATTTCCTCATTAAATCACAAGGTGTTCGGAGATCGCCTTTCACGGCCATACTTGTAGCCTTGTAGGGGCTTTAATGCTCGTTTGGTTGAGTTTTCTATTTAGTCAAAAGGTCTACCAACGTCTATTTGAGTTTTTTAGAGTTGTTTGGTTAGACTTTTGAGATTGTTTATTTTAAATTGAGTAGAGACTAGTAGAGTTTAAACCTTTAGTAGGCAAAAGCTCATAGAGAGGGGTTTTTCAAAATGGAAATTTTTTTTTAAAAAGTCTACTAACCAAACAACTTAAATTTTTTTTTTCAAAAACTCTATTTCTAATAGATCTACTGCAAGTAGATCTTTTACTAATAGAGGTTTTTCAAAAGCCCAACCAAACAAGCTCGTAGTTGGATTATAAAAATAAATAAAAAAACTGATAGGTTTTTATTTTTTATTATTTTAAGTTTTCTGGTTTTTCATTTTTAACTACTTTGAAAAGACATACAATTAAATATTAAATAAGTAATTAAAAATCATTGGATTATTTTATATTATTCTTTTTGGGGTCAGGCTTTTATATTGGATCAGTATACATATATAATGCCATGATGGTTAATTTGATATTCATTGGATTGGAATCCAATGGTTCAGAAAAATCTGTAAATATGTATTTTTCCTCTTAAGAAACAAAAAAGAAAAAAGAAAAAAAGAAAAAGAAAAAAGACGGGATCTTCTCTCACCCCTAAACGGCATCGTTTAAGTAATAAAATCGATGAGACTTGTAGGAATTGAGGCCATAAGGCAGAGTTGAATTATCAAGCAAAAGTGTCTCAGTGAACTTATAATAGGCATTGAGGCCATGAGGCAGAGTTGAATTTCAACCTCATTTAGTCATATGGATCCATTTTTGACAGATAGTAGAAATTGTTTCATCTCTGATCAATTTTTAGTTTAAGCTTGATCTTGAAACTCCCAATTTTTAAAGATATATATTACTCAAAGTGTTTTATTTTGATCTTTTTGTTCAATCTTAATTTTACCCAGAGGCCAAGTCTCCATCGATAAATATTTCGGTGCGCCTAGTGTATACCCAATTCATACCACGAGATATAAATAACCTATCACATGAAAGAAACATGTTATGTGTCTTAAGGTGACTGTGATTGGGTGTATGCGCCAAGCGTATTGAAGCAATTCTCATCTCCATGAATACATTTGCTCCATTAATTATTGGTTGATTTGAAAATGGAGATAGTCCCTCTGTTGTTGAATTGATTTCCTGTTGGACAACTACAGAAATCTACATAATAGATTTCACCATTATATATAAAGGTGAAATCTAGTGCGGAGTTGAAATACAGTCTTATTTAATAAAGATGTCCGGATCATTTATGAAAATACAAATAAACTTGTCCACAATACACAGTTAAGCTTGCAAGAATTTTTCATATTTTCTAAGAAAAATCCATGCTAATTTGATCGAATGTTAATGTTGAAAAAAATAACTAGAATTAATCAACAAATACTTGATTAAAACTGTACCCCATTCGGACGAGGAATTTGTTTAAACATTCGAATCGAAGAAAAACAGATTTTAGATTATAGAAATGCTAAGCACTTCAACAGAAATAGATTCATTATTTCATATGATGAAAACAAGAAAGACTTTCAACTTAGATCAATAAAAACCTAAAAAAAATAAAATCCTTTGACTAGTTATTTAGTAACATCTATCATTCTACATAACTTGTCCCCAATGAAACAACATGAATATCCTTCATGAATCGCATACTTGATTTCTTCATCAGTGAACACCACGGCTTTCCAATCAGGGGATGTGATCTCAGGCAAATTATTCTCCTCCACCTTAACTTTCAAGTCTGGCTGCGGGTTGGAGCTAGGTGAATCAGTACTAGCCATTGTACAATTGTTTCTAACTTCCTTATCCAACTCTGCTAAATCCACATTTACAGAGTTTAGGCTTCTTCAGAACCCTAGTAGCCAATTGATTGGAGATTTTAAAATTCTATAAAAGTCTAGTGTTGTATTCAATCAAGACTTTTAAAGATTCCATTAAAATCTAGTTGTATTCAATTTTAAACTTTTAAACGGTCCAAGATGTATTCAAAAAGTCATTAACTATGTAGATTTTGTTCAAGTGATAGATTTTGAAAATCAGATTTATATTTGTCAGCTTGAAGGAGGAAGCCAACCAGTCGGCTGGCCTAACGCTTTTTCAATTGTTTTTTTAATTTATTCAAGTTTTTTTAAGTACCGTTGAGAAACACTTCTCCTCACAGTATAGTTTAATTTGGTTCGGATTGTATAAAATAAGTATGTCATATAACTGAGTACGACTATAAAATATTACCAAAGTACTAAATTAGTGTTGTCCAGTATGGCATACCAAACAAGCCCTTAAGGTATCGTAAAATTCTCTTAACAACCTTCAAACAAGCTATAGTTAGAGTGCTAAAGAATTGACATACTCGATGTATAACCTGAACTATGTCTGGTCTTGTGAATGTCAAGTAATGCAAAACTCCTAAGATATTGCGAAAAATGAAAGGACAATAGCTTCATTGTCAGATTCAGTGAATGAGTCCTTTAATGCCTTTGAAGTTTGAAGCATTTGAGTTCGCTAAAGTATTATAAATTTCATATAAGATGATGTTAGCTCATAGTAAGTTCTTCAGTCTTCACAGTTCACACTTACAATCCCGAAATATTATAATATTTTTTTTAAAATGTATACAAAATTTCAGTTATCTTTCTTCTGTTCTATTATTATTTCACTGCAAGGCCAATTAGTCCTGGAACAAATCGGGCCCCAGTCATAGAGCCCATATTACAGGCAACTACAGGCTATTACTTGCGAGGAGAAAGCCCAACCTCACCCAATAGACAACTGTCTGAAGCGCAACAGAAGAAGGGCTCCTAGAAGGCATTACAATCATTTTTTTCTCCCACTGATTTTCCTTGTATTCGCTTAAGTAAACAACCAGTTGATTCACTCTTTTCTACTGTACGAAGAAACCCTTTTTCTCATTTTCGTTGATCTCATCTCAAATCCTAACATCTCAGTATCTCACCAAACACAATCACAACAGAGACCCAACCTTTCATCTCAAATCAAGTCTTGCAATTCTTCTCTATGGGGAATTTACAATCAACTCCCTCTTCTTCCACCACCACGACCTCCCAGAAAAAATACGGTGTCTTTCTCAATTTTAGAGGTAAAGACACCCGCCGTTGTTTTACTTGCCATCTTCACAAAGCTTTGCAAGAAAAAATTGAAACCTTCATAGATGATGGAGCCCCAAAAGGGAAACGCATTTGGCCGACTCTTAAAAGAGCAATTAAACGATCAAAGATTTCGGTGGTTATTTTCTCAAAAGACTATGCTTCTTCCAAATGGTGTTTACGTGAACTTGTAGAGATTATGGAGCGGGAGAATAAGCATATTCAAATTGTCATACCTGTTTTCTACGGTGTAGAACCAACAAATGTAGGTAACCAGACCGGAAGTTTCAAGGTTTCATTTGATAAGCATGGAAATAAATCACAAGGAGAGGTGCAAAAATGGAGAAAGGCTTTGACTGAAGCATCCGATCTATTTGGATTTGATTCCTCTAAATTCAAGTAAATCTAACTCTTACTTTATGTTACTTTTCCTTTATGTATAATTTTTTTTTTTGGAGAGCCTTATTTAAATTTTAAGTAAGTAAGAGTCCTCCTCTCCTCATCTCATATTTTTTTAAGGAATAGATCTAAATTCATTTTTCAAAAATTTTCATGTTATTTCTTATTTCCTTTTCGAAACAGAGGTCTATTGTTTTTAAATATATATAATTTTGTCAATTAATATACTTGTGTAACCCGCCTTCTTTACTTGTGATGAATTAATTATATATGATCTGGTTGAAGTGAGTGAGTCTATGCTTTAGATTACCTCAACACAATTTTTATATGATCATATATTTAGCGTTAACTAAAATTCTTTGGATTCCTTAAATTCCCACTTTCTAGTTAGTTTATAATTCTTTTGTTGAGTCTCTGTCAGAATATATATATATATATATATCTGTTGTGGTCATTTCTGCTTATTACTGGTTTACTGTTTGGTATTTAATTTCCATTGGCAGAGATGACAGCATACTTATTGATCAAATTGTCGATTATATTTGTACGAAATTGAAGAGTGAATATCCACCTCATGATATTGAAGGACTAATTGGACATGAACGAATTAAGCGAGTTATATCATCATTATGTCTCGATGATAGGACAAATGTTCAAATTATAGGGATTTGGGGGATGGGTGGTATCGGTAAGACATATATTGCTGAAGCCATTTTTAAAAAAATTTCAAATCAATTTGTAGGTGATTGTTTTATTGAAAATGTTAGAGAAAGATTACAAAACTCTACAGGATTAGTTTCTTTGCAAGAGGAAATTCTTTCTAAAGTTTTCAAGGGTGAAAATCTAAAATTAAGCGGTCCTATTATTCCATCAAAAATCGAGGAAAGGCTCAATCGCACACAGGTTTTGATTGTTCTTGACAATGTTGACAATGTTGACAATGTTGAAAAATTAGCTCGGGGTGTTGATCTGTTGGGCCTAGGAAGTAGAGTCATAATAACTTCTAGAGATAAACATGTACTACAATTATGTGGAGTGAATGATCAAAAAATATTTGAGGTTAAGGGATTTAACAATCAAGATACTCTTCAACTCTTCTGCAATTGTGCTTTTCATGAAAATTATCCCCCTGAAGATCGTAAGGTACTCTCAAACAAGTTAGTAAATTATTCAAAAGGCAATCCGTTAGCTCTTAAAGTGTTGGGTTCATCATTATACCAAAAGAGTAAACAAGAGTGGGAAAGTGTGGTAAACACATTACGAACAAGAAAATATCAAGATTATATTTCTTGATATTGCATGTTTTTTTAAAAGGAAATATCGAGACTATGTAGCAGACATACTAGGTTGCTGTCACAACTCACTGAGTGTTCTCAATGACAAGGCACTAATAACAATTTCAAGCAATAATATGATACAAATGCATGATTTGCTTGAAGAAATGGGTAGGGAAATTGTTGATAAAGAATCTCCAAACAAGCCGGGCAAACGCAACAGGTTGTGGAAACAAGAGGAAGTTCAAAACACACTGAAGTATGATGAGGTTAGTTTCTAATCATTTTATTTTGCTTTTACAATTTTAAATCCCACTTCAAATTTGATGAATATGCAGAATATACAGTCAGTGCAATTTTTGTTACTAAACTCACTATCCACTCACCTTTACACACGAAAGTTCAATTATTCATTCAGACATTCACTGCACCTTTACTTCTTCTGTGGTCTCTCTCTGACACGTGACTCACATAGTCCACACAACACTTTTATCTGCACATTTGAGGTCTCAAGCCTTTTTCATTACCATACACCATTGTTCTTAATATCTGCTAATTAAAAATATGGAACAAGCAAGCAGAGCTCTTCTTGTATGCTTCTAAAAGTCAATTAAGCATTCTTGAATAAATTAGTTTGGTAAAACTTGTCGGTGTAGATTAAGAAGGACTACTTTGAACGGAATGAGCATGCAAAAATTTTGTCCACTTTTTAAGTAAATTTACAATATTTTATAATATCTTCTTCTTTTTTTCTAATTTTATGATATTACTTGTACTTTGCTTTTGGCTGTTAGGGGACTAGTGCTGTTCAAGGGATAGTCCTAGATTTTTCAAATATAAAGGATATGCAGTTGAGCTCTCAAGCCTTCAAGAAAATGTACAATCTTAGATTCCTCAAATTCTATGATTCTCAGTTTGATTTATACTTTGATAGTTCATACAACTCTAAAGTGCATATTCCGAATGGCCTAAGTGATTTTCCTGGCAAGCCGAGGTCTCTCATTTGGATTGGATTTCCTTTGACAACACTGCTGTCAAATTTTAATCCAGAAAACCTTGTCGAACTTCATTTAGGTGTTAGCAATCTTGAAAAACTTTGGGAAGGCACAATGGTATATATATTTTAACATTTTAAGTATATGTTTTATTCTTTGTATATATTTATTTATTATACGTAGTGATTTAACTTTTTTTTTTTTTTTAAATTAATTATAATTTGTTAAATAATTATTGATAGTGTTGATATTTAACATATATTATATTATTTATATTAATATACATATATATATATATATATAATATTTTAAAGAAGAATAATGATTGTTTGGAATAAAAGTTAAAAAAGTAGATCCACTTTTACTTTTCCAATTTAGCTCCATTGTAGGGAAAAGAAACCCAAATTAAGTGGATCCAAATGGCAAGACCCATTTTTTTAAAAAGAAGACTCATTTTTGATGATGTGGCAACAAATGGATCTTGTTTTTGGGTCTTGCCATTGTGGATGCTCTAACGGTAAAGTTGTTTTCAGGTGTAAAAGAGCAAACCTTAAAGGAGTTTAGTGTAATTATCTCTAAAATAAATGAAGAAGATGAAGAGAGATGAAGAGTGAGAGTTTTTCGGTGTTTGTGCATTAATATGAAAAGAAATGCGGGACTGTGGGGTGTAGAAAAACTAAAAACGAGAAGTGGCATTATGGCACAAATAACAAGACCAATGATAAAAATAAAAAGAAAAAAATAAATGAAAATAAAAGGTCACATAGGGACATGTGGTCATATGAGGTCCAGTCTAATGATAGTGCCGAGATGTTTAGGTTTTTAAATAATAAACAAATATTTGGATCCTATTTCTCTGAACTAAAATATTCTATTCAACACTAAAGATAGAAAAGATAAAAAAAAATGGTCTCTTTTCAAGCAATTTTTTCTTGAGCCCTGGGCGGCGCCCCTGGGCCACTTGTTATTTAATTATATTACAAAAGCTTCTTTTTTTTTTTTTTGTTGTTGAAAGTTTGACTCTATTGAGACAAGTTGATTTCAATGTTTTGTAGTTTTAGCTAACAAACATGACATAAAGTTATTCTTGTGTGTCCCATTTCTTTTTCTTGTATTCACTTTACAATAATTTCGGTCTTTGCTTTACCCTTCTCTATTGTACGAAGAAACCCTTTTTCTCATTTTCGTTGATTTCATATCAAAATTTGCCGTTTCATCAAACTAAGTTTTGCTTCCGAATTGCCCTGTTCTGTTCTGTTTTTCCTCTGATTCTTCACTTCATTAAGCAAACTCTAACATCTCAGTATCTCACCAAACACAATAACATCTGAGACCCAAACCTTCCACCTCTCTCTCTACCATCACTGACGCTGCCACCGCCGCCTCCTCCACCAGCCTTGCCTCCTTCACGTGATAGAGTAAGATAATTAGTTGGTTTTTGTGGATTTTATGTATTGTTGTTTTTTGAAGTGTTTGGTTTGGATGGATTTGAAGTGTTTGATTTAAAATGGGTGTGAACTGTGAAGTTAGGTGGAAGTGAAAAGGATTTTGTGTTTGAAATCTTCTAGTAAAAAGGATTTTTTTTTTTTTTTTTAATCCATTGTCATGAAGCGGGAATGCAAATACCTCTATTGATGATATATATTGGAGGTCACTCTCAGGTGGCCTCCATTGTTCGGTTTACAGAGGCCACTCTCATGGCTCCATTGTTTTTACTTTTATTTATTTATTATTATTTTTTTTAATTTTTTTTTTTTCATTTAACGTTTTTTATTATTTTATTATTTTATTATGCAAGGGTAGTTTGGACATTTCTCAATCAAAAGTTGGTCAAGTTATCGGAAAGCTTGATCACTGTCAAGTCTGAAGGGTGTTTGTGTAGAATTCTCTTATATCGTGCCCTGCAATTTTTGCTGCTCAAATTAAGTCTTGCAATTCTTTCGATGGGCAATTTACAATCTAATCCCTCTTCTTCCACCACAACCTTCCGGAAAAAATACGATGTCTTTCTCAATTTTAGAGGTGAAGACACCCGTAATTGTTTTACTTGTCATCTTTATGAAGATTTGCGCAAAAAATTTGAAACCTTCATGGACGATGGACTCGAAAAAGGGTATGATATTTGGCCGACTCTTAAAGGAGCAATTGAACAATCAAAGATTTCAGTGGTTATTTTCTCGAAAGACTATGCTTCTTCCAAATGGTGTTTACGTGAACTTATAGAGATTATGGAGTGCAAGAAAATGCATAACCAAATTGTCATACCTGTTTTCTACCACGTTGATCCATCTGATGTACGTAAGCAGAACGGAAGTTTCAAGGATTCGTTTGACAAGCATGGAAAAGAATCACAAGAAGAGGTGCAAAAATGGAGAGAAGCTTTGACTGAAGCATCCAAGATAGTCGGATGGGATTCCTCTGAAACCAGGTAAATCTAACTCTTACTTTATGCTACTTTATCTTTATTTATAAATTTTTTTTTTGGAGAGCCTTATTTAAATTATAAGTAAGCAAGAGTCTTCCTATCCTCATCTCATATTTTTGAAGGAATAAATCTAGATTCATTTTTCAAAAAATTTATATATTTTTTTTTTTGAAAGTAAAATTTCCATGTTACTTCTTATTTCCTTTTCGAAAGAGAGATCAATTGTTTTTAAATATGTATAATTTTGTCAATTAATATACTTTTGTAACCCGCCTTCTTTCTAACTACCTACTACTTGTGATGAATTATATATGATCTGGTTGATGTGAGTGAGTCTATGCTTTAAATTACCTCTACACAATTTTTATATGATCATTTATTTTGCATTAACTACATTTCTTTGGAGTCTTTATATTCCCACTTTCTAGTTAGTTTATAATTCTTCCGTTGTGTTTGTAAAAAATAAAAATAAAAAGAATATTTCTGTTGTGATCATTTTTACTTATTACTGTTTGGTATTTAATTTCCATTCGCAGACCTGACACCACACTTATTGATCAAATTGTCGAACATATTTGGACAAAATTGATGAGTGAATATACACAGCATGATATTGAAGGACTAATAGGACATGAACGAATTGAGCAGGTTATATCATTATTATGTCTTCATGTTAAGACAAATGTTCAAATTATCGGGATTTGGGGGATGGGTGGTATCGGTAAGACATATGTTGCTGAAGTCATTTTAAAAAAAAATTCAAATCAATTTGATGGTGTTTGTTTTATTCAAAATGTTAGAGAAAGATTACAAAACTCTGGAGGATTAGTTTCTATGCAAAAGGAAATCCTTTCCAAAGTTTTAAAAGATAAACATGATCTAAAGTTAGACGGTGTTACTATTCCATCAATAATCCAGGAAAGGCTCAATCGCACAAAGGTTTTGATTGTTCTTGACGATGTAGATGATTATTTACCATTTGAAAAGTTATCTAGTGGTGTTGATCGATTGGGCCTAGGAAGTAGAATCATAATTACTTCTAGAGATAAACAAGTACTACAATTAAGTGGAGTGAATGATCAAAACATATATGAGGTTAAGGGATTTAACGATCATGATGCTCTTCACCTCTTCTGCAATTATGCTATTCACGAAAACCATCCCCCTGAAGATCGTAAGGTACTCTCAAACGAGTTAGTAAATTATTCAAAAGGCAATCCATTAACTCTTAAAGTGTTGGGTTCATCATTATACCGAAAGAGTAAACAAGAGTGGGAAAGTGTGGTAAACACATTACGAACAACAAATTTGAACCGAGGAATTTTTGATGTGTTAAAAATTAGTTATGATGGATTGGAGGATAGTGAGAAGAATATATTTCTTGATATTGCATGTTTTTTAAAAGGGAAAACTCAAGGCTATGTAGAAAAAATAATAGGTGACTGTTGCAACTCACTACGTGTTCTTATTGACAAGTCACTAATAACAATTTCAAGCCTTGGTACGATACAAATGATACAAATGCATGATTTGCTTGAAGAAATGGGTAGAGAAATTGTTGATAAAGAATCTCCAAACAAGCCAGGCAAACGCAGCAGGTTGTGGAGACAAGAGGAAGTTCAAAACACACTGAAGTGTGATGAGGTTAGTTTCTAATCATTTTATTTTGCTTTTACAATTTTAGATCCCCCTTCAAATTTGATGAATGTGCAGAATATTCTGTCAGTGCAATTTGTGTTACTAAACTCACTATCCACTCACCTTTACACACAAAAGTTCAATCATTCATTCAGACATTCACTGCACCTTTACTTCTTCTGGGGTCTCTCTCTCACAGGTGACTCACATAGTCCACACAACACTCTTATCTGCACATTTGAGGTCTCAAGCCGTAGTCTTTACTCTTTACTATACACCACCGTTCTTGATATTTGCCAAAAATAAGGAACAAGTAACCAGACCTCTTCTTATATGCTTCTAAAAGTCGATTAAACATTCTTGAATAAATTGGTTTGATAAAACTTGTCGTGTAGATTAAGAAGTACTGTTACTTTTATCGGAATGAACATGCAAAATTTTGTCCACATTTTAAGTAAATCTACAATATTTTATAATATCTTCTTTTTTTCTAATTTTATGATATTACTTGTATACATTACTTTTGGCTGTTAGGGGACTAATGAAGTTCAAGGGATAGTCCTCGATTTGTTAAATATAAAGGATATGCAGTTGAGCCCTCAAGTCTTCAAGAAAATGTACAATCTTAGATTCCTCAAATTCTATGATTCTGGGTACTATGATGGACCATACAACTCTAAAGTGCATTTTCCGAATGGCCTAAGTGATCTTTCTGGCAAGCTGAGGTCTCTCATTTGGTTTGGATTTCCTTTGACAGCATTGCCATCAAATTTTAATCCAAAAAACCTTGTTGAACTTGATTTGACAGATAGCAATCTTGAAAGACTTTGGGAAAACACAATGGTATATATTTTAACATTTTAAATATATGTTTTATTCTTTGTATATATTTATTTATTGCAGTGATTTTACTTTGTTTTTTTGTTTTACAGCATGCTCCAAATTTAAAGCTGCTTATTCTTAGTGGATGTAAACATCTCACTAATATCCCAGACCTCTCAGATGCCCCATTGCTTGAGGTTATAAACCTCATAAACTGCAGAAGCTTGCTTGACTTTCCCCTGCTTGCTCCACATCTCAAATACCTTTATTATTTGAATCTGTGGGATTGTGAAAGTCTTAGGAGCTTTCCAAGTGATATTCATTTTGAATCTCTTACATCTCTTGAGCTCGGTGACTGTGATAACCTCACAAAGTTTCCAGAAATTTCCGGTGATTTAATAGGTTTGGATTTGAGTGGGACTGCAATAGATGAAGTTCCACCATCAATTGGGAGTCTAACCAAGCTTTCCGATTTGAATCTATCACAATGCACGAGGCTCAAGCATATTTCTACCAACATTTGCAAATTGAAATCTCTTCATAAGCTGAATCTTGAGAATTGCTCCGAACTTGAGATTTTTCCAGAAATCTATGAAACAATGCAAGGTTTGCGAATTCTTGAATTATGTGGAACAGCAATTAAGGAGTTGCCAGATAGGATTGAAAATCTGAATGGGCTTAAGGAATTGTCTTTGAGGAGATGCAAAAATCTTGAGGAGCTTCCTAGTAGCATATGTAATTTGACATCACTAGAAAGTCTCGATCTCTCAGATTGCTCAAAATTTGAGAATTTGCCGGATAACTTGGGGAATTTAATATCTTTGAATCATCTCTCATGCCATGGATGTAGAGGTTTGAGATTTACTCATTCATCAGATTTTCCGTGCTCTTTAAGAAAGCTATATTTAAGTGACTGCAATCTAAAGGAAATCCCTGAAGATATTTGTCATTTATCCTCATTGGAAGATTTAGACCTAAGTGGAAATGATTTTGAGAGTCTACCAAAAAGCATGAAGCAACTTTCTAATTTGAAATTTTTGAGAGTAAACAATTGCAATATGCTTCAATCACTAACAGAGCTCCCATTAAGCTTAAGAATTTTAAATGCAAGTGACTGCAAACAGCTCCGATCAATATTACTAGATGCATCTGAATTAGTCAAAGCAGATTTCATATTTACTAACTGCCCAAACCTTGAAGAGACAGCAGTCGGCAACATCTTGGCTACTGTTGAGGTAATTACTCTGTTAATCCATGAATCCATCCCTTTTTCTCTCTCATTCTCATTAAAATAATTATGATTTTCATGTTATAGGGATATGAAGGTGAACTTTGTTGGTTTAGCTTTTGTTGCCCGGGAAGTGAAGTTCCTGGGTGGTTCAGCTATAAATCTAATGAATCTTCGATCAAATTTCGAATGGCATGGCATGATTGTTTCAATGGTCGTCTCTCGGGATTTATTGTATGCGCTGTTATTGAATTTGAGGAATATCGTTTCGATGCTAATGATGAAGATGAGGATGAATTTTATGTCTACTGTAGAGGGACATTTAGTGATGGGGATGAAAGTGACCCATCAAGTGATGGGTATGAAAGTTACCCATTACGTGGTTGTACCCTGATTGCTGATTCGAGCTTTGGAACATTAATTGACTCAGATCATGTGGCATTGTGGTATTGCAAAGCTTTAGATCATCGGGTACTTAAAAGTGAGTTCAAAAATTGTTCATTTAAGTTCCGACTTTCAAGGAAGAGACCTAATTGCAGAGTGAAATCTTGTGGGGTATTGCCAATAACCAATATACCCAATGAGGATGACAAAGTGAAATATGCAAAGCCCATCAAGATATTTGGTGTCATCACTGAAGATATTGGGGAAACAAGTGGAAAGAGAAGTCGTACATCTAGGGTGCAATTGGTACACGGGACGGGACAAGACAACGTGGGACAGTTTGTTATTGTCCCACGTTGGACACGTTTGGCACGGCTTTAGCGTTGAACAGGACGGGACAAGGTGGGACAAAATCCTCAAAAATCTGTCTCACCCAATACCCGCGACCAACTTGTCCCATGGCATGAGACAAATCTGAAAAAGACAATTTTACCCTTTAACATTTCCAAAAATTACAAATCTGTCCAATTCCTCTCTCTCTCTCTCATGTTCATCATCGAATCTCAAATTCCTCTATCTCTCTCTTGAATCCCTCTCAAACTCCTTTCTCTCTTTGGTTTCTTCCAACCAAGAACACCATGGATGTTTTGTGTTTAGTTTTGTTTGGGTTTTGTTAGAATTTTTTTCCAATTTTCTTTCAATATTCGTTTTCTTCTAATTTTCTTCCAGATTTCTTCCAATTTTCTCTTTGTTCTCTATCTCACATATTGGGTTTCGTTTGGTTTTCTTCCAATTTTCTCCAGATTTCTAGTTTTCTTCCAATTTCGTTTGGTTCTCTATCTCACATGGTGGTGTCGGCGGCGTGCCGCGTGGAGGGAGGCGGCAGCGATGATGGTTGTGGTGGGTGGAGATCTCCAATAATGGAGATATGAGTTTTTGTTTGTGATTTTTTTTTGTTGGTTTTGGTGGGAGATCTCCAATTGAGAAATTTTGTTGTTTTTTTGAAACTGAGATTTTGTTGTTGATGATTGTTGGCATAATTGGGTTTGGGCTATAAAATCCATTTAGACACCCAAATGGGCCAACAGCACAAGATATACATGGACAAGCCCAAGTCTATATGACAAGCCCAAGCATGAGCAGTTATTTAATGAAACTACTAAAGCAGTGCAATGTATGGAATCAGTGTATACAGGAAACTGTATGGGCAGTTGTTAACACCAACAGTTCTAATACGTGAATTAGCATTATTGAAGAAGGTGTGCTTCTGGGCAAAGTAACAGATGGTGTGCAACATTAGAGAACAATATGACATGAGTGCATGTTTTGCTAGTGTTGGGAGAGACAATATAGAGTGTGAAACACATATAGTCATATAGATGTGGAGAAAATCTATAGAATTTTCTCCCATCTCCAATCATTGTGTAGGTAAATTGCATTGTGATCAGAGGAGACTTTCCGATTCTGTGATCGTCCTTCGACCGGTGATACAGTTCCAGGTGTTCGATCCGCTTCCGCTGTAGAGATTCGGATTTCGTATGATGAACGGTAATGATCCGAATTTCATTTATGTTTATTTGATTGTATCGAATTTACTTTCAATGATGAATGAGAATGGAAATAATGGGTGTTCTCCAAAAATAATGGGTCGATGATTGAATAACATTCTACAAAAATACTGAGATTTTTGATGATGAGTCGATGATTGAAGAAGAAAATAATGGGGTGTTCTACAAAAAAAAAAATCTTTAATTTTTGTTTTAATTGATGATTGAAAAGTTGTTCACCATGAAGTTATTGTTGATGATTGAAGAAGTTGTTGAAGCTGAGTGTACTGGTGTTGTTCTTGAAGCAGAGTTACTGGAGTAGTCCTGTCTTGTTTCTCACTTGTGTTTTGTTCTCTGCTGTTGCATCAGCTGTTTTATCCGGAAAAAAAAAAAAAGACAACGGAGAGAAGATGAAGAAAACGGTACCAGATTCCAGATCAAGTAAAAAAAAGTTGTTTTTTCTTCAATTTTTTTAAAATAATTTGTGAACCCTAATTTTTTCGTTGGAGACCTGGAACGTTCCAAATCCCCTTCAAAACAAAAATCTTTTTTTTTTTTTCTTTAATTTTTTGAAAGTCTTTAAAATTAATAGAGACACTCTGGTCATTTGAACCTTGTCCGGTCATGTCTGAGCCATATCAAACACATAACAGTACATATAATAATTTTGTCCTAGACATTCCAAACACAATACGGAACAACTTGTTCTGTCCTGTCCTATCATATCCCGTCCCTTCCCGTCCTCATACCAAATCCTCATACCAAATGCACCCCTAATGATCATTAGGAGGAGGAAGTAGAACCGCATTCTAAGAGATTAAACCTTGATCTTTCTCTTTGAGTGCATTTTACATTCCAAAATTCGCTTATTGTTCTACCTTTAATGTTGGACTTTTGTTCATTCACCATACATGTTGTGGACTTTCTCATCTTCCAAGTAAACACATTAAAATATTAACAAAAGCCTTAAAAGACCTAAATGTCGCTTTTATGGACAATGTGGTCTGCAATAAAGTTTGTAAATGTAATTTGTAAACACATCAGTAAAAAAAGCATATATATATTTACAAACAAATTCTTCTAAAGAAGACATCAGATAAATCCATTTGATAATTAGAATAAATTAATACAAAGCACGCATCCTATAAAGGCTTCAGGTCATTTATCAGCTGGAATTTGTCAATTATCAAAAAAGAGATTTTCCTGAAAATTCTATCCAAAATTTTAATTATTGATAAGCATGAGTAGGATTATCTACTGAACCAGAAAAAAGGGTCATTATAGTTATATAACTTATATTAAAATAATTTGAAGTTAATGTTCAATACAAATATCATTTGTAATAAATTAATGCAGAGCATCCTTCCTATCAAGGCTTCAAGTCATTTATCATTTTATCGGCAGGAATATGTCTATTACTGAAAGAGAGGTTTTCCTGAAAAATAAAATTTACTCAACAAGTATAGTTATATAAATATCAATACAAAAATCATTTGCAATCAACTATAAGGTAATGAGAAAGTCATGACCGATGGATTTTGTAGATTAAAAAAATTCTAACAATCAACAGTTTCTTCAACCTACACCCATTGAAATGTAGAAATAATATTCATATACTGAAATATGTAGGATTGGACTCAGAAATTCATTTCACCAACTTATGAACTCCTACTAGCGATCTTCATTCTGCAGTTCCAACAGTAAATACCCAAATAGTAAAGCAATAAAGAAAGAGGAGACTACTTACTTAAACTATAGTGAAATTGTAACTGCTGCAGAGCTGAAGCAGGGCTTCTCGATTTGCTGACTCAAGATTTTCATTGATAATTTGAGGGAACCACTCAGGGTAAGTGGCTGAAATCTCCATGTAGTTTGGGGCAATGGGCGGCCTATTCTACTCAACAAGTTGAGCCGACAGCTGGAATGCGTTTTGTAAGAGCTCAGTCACGTCATTTTGCAAGATCATTAGGAGGCTGGGGAGAATGCTTTCCTCAGAAGGTAAGAACTCAGTCAAATCTTTGTTGCAAGCGGGACAACTAAATATATGGCACAATCCTTATCCTTCCAATTGACAACAGGGTTTGCAGCAAATGAGCTCAACAAATTCCTTATCAGGACAGGAACTATTCTGTTACCTTCTATTTATAATTCGTTGCAATTCCTTTAAGAAGTTCACAGGAAATCCTCCTCCTGATATCAATATCACTAACCTCCATATCCCTCCTAATAAACTCAACATAGTTCACCTCACATTCAGAATACCGATTCTCTGACAAATATGTGGTATCACTCCTTCACCCGAAAACAAAGTATGGCGACCGCTTGTACTCAAAGTACTCAAAAGTGTTTGATTAGAACACTTGAGTGTTTGAAGAAAGTTCAAGGAGAAAAAACTAATTAAAGGGAAAGCAGTAAGCAGACCGAGAATTTGGACCTCCATTAAAGCAAATTATAAAATTCATCACAAGTGAAACTTGGATTCTCAAATTGATCCCATACTCAACCGGATCTAATTAAACAAGAAGGAACCAAGACAATGTATAACTAAAATCATATCATATGTGATGTGTAACCCAACTGCAATAATCTAAGCATATTAAGCTACCATTCGCAATAATCATATCATATTAAGCTACCAACTTCCCCAGCAAATTTTGCTAATCTACACTAACTGAGTTTGGGATTCTTAAGAATCTTAGCAGCCATATCACCCACTTCTAAAATATTTTCTATCGATGGAGAATATTTTTTACCACACAATGAGGACTTGAACCTTCTTAAATATGAACTTCCAACCTTGTCATACAATTCATTGCCCACAAAACAGATAGTCTCGTCGGCTAAAAACTTGTAGATACAGTGAAGAAATGTAGTAATAGTACAGATGGATTATCAAGCATCGATTCCATCCACAGAGGACTAGCAACTCTTGAAAAACCCAGGGATTCCAACCATCATTATGGAACTTAACATAGACCCCTGCAACAAGAGGCACATAATGTGTGAATCCTCCAAATTTCTCATTTCTACTAACAAGTTTAAGCAGAGCATCGGCTCCTACGACAGGCCTTTAAAGTGATGCTCTCAGCTCAGCAATTTTAGTATCAACCACTGCTGCATTGTTGATAACACCATGAATTTCAACCTCATATACACACGTTACCAATATTCTTGGTTGAAAGTGACAAATTGGGAAAATGCTTCAATAACTGTGTGTGTATAAGTCAAAGAATCAACAAAGAAATGGTGTACCTAAAACGATTAAACTTCATGGTTACTGAGATAATGCTGCACAACAAAAATTAAGCACGAAATCCAGATCATATAATAAAAACAAGGGAGCATCTCAAAATAAATCAATATCAAAATCCTAGATCCACATTAGGCACATAAAAAAACCTAAAATAATACAACTCATTTACTGGTTAATTAGTAGCATCAAGCAATTCCAACATCTTGTACCCAATAAAACAACAAGTATATGCATCATAAATTGCATACTTGATTTCTTCATCCGAGAACGCCACTGCTTTCCAATCAAGGATACATTCAATCATCTCAGGCAAACTAGCTTTCTCCACCTTAACTTTCGAGTCAGGCAAACTAGTTATCTCCGCATTAACTTTCAAGTCGGGCAAACTAGCTATCTCCACCGTAACTTTCGAGTCAGGCAAACTAGCTATCTCCACCTTAACTTTCGAGTCGGGCAAACTAGCTATCTCCACAACCTTAACTTTCGAGTCAGGCAAACTAGCTATCTCCACTGTAACTTTCGAGTCAGGAAAACTAGCTATCTCCACCTTAACATTAGAGTCAGGCAAACTAGCTTTCTCCACCTTATCCTTCGAGTCCATCACCGGACAAGACGACCTAGATGAAGCAGTACAGGCAACTGTACTATTGATTCTAACTTCTTTATCCAACTCTGCTAATCCACATTTACAGAGTTTAGGTTTTTTCAAAACCTTAGCAGCCAAATCACACACTTCAACAATAGCACTCATATAGAAGTATAGAGGCTTTTTCTCAAGTGCAGGATAAATTTTGGGAAATCGTGTTTGCCGATGACGGCAAAGGCTTCATTGAGGAAGAGAGCGTGAGAGTCACGATACATATCGGGGAAATGGGGGAATGGTGGTGAGGAATTCACCACCACCTCCCCCATTTCTAAAATGGGGGCCAATTTTGCCTCCACCCCCAAAACCAATTTGGAGGCAAAATTTACCTCCAAAACCCCATGGGGAAACATCCATCCTACTTTTATTCAATATCAACAATCTCCCTTGAAATTTAATAATGTTAGGTCGACTTTAGTTTGACCAACAAAAAGTCTGTCATGCCCTTTCTAGTTGTTATTTTTTTTTTATACTTTTTGCAAAAAAATAAATTTATATTTGAACAAATTAATTTTAAAAAAAAATAAAACTACTCTAAATGTATAAAATAATTATAAGAAAAAGTAAAAATCAAAATCAAAGCAATGATTAAATTTTTTATTTTATTTTTAAAAGTGTATTAACTTCTTAAGTTCTTATTTACTTGTTTCTAATTTGGTTTTGATATATATATATATATATTTATAAAGTTGTATTTTTTTACAAATTTGTTTAAAAGATATTTTTTATTTTTGTAAAGGTGTAAGAAAAAAAAGATAGAAAATTAGAAGGATATAGCAGTCATTCGTAGGTTAAACTAAAGTAATCCTAACAAAATCAAAATCAGAACGATGTAAAATTTCTAGGGAGGTTGTTAAATAAAAGCATACTTCTACATATTCAATAATAGTTGAAATATCAGGGAGGGTTTTTGACTTTTATTCAAGAAATAATTTTAAGAAAAAAAAATAAAAATCGTAGTGTATTTTATACATAGTTACATTCTACTATATAAAAGTTTTTTTTCCTAATATATTTACCTCTTTAGATTATAATATATACTAAAAAATTAATTAATTACTCTTATTAATCTGAAAATTAAAAATAAGGAACAATATTGCCAAGCTTAAGAAATTAAGGCATGTTTTTCGTGAAATAAAAACACATGAATATTAAGCATTCATTGGTCATATGTAGAAACGAAGCTAAAATTTTAAATTTAATCAAATATAAGGGACCACCCAACAAAATTTTCATTTTGTAAGATGTATACATAAAAATTTTAAACAAAATATAGAACTAAAATAAAAAATTTCAAGAAGGCTGGAGCCTGGAGGTGGCAGCCTTCGGTGCATGGTTGAATTGAGTGAATGGGCTGTTAGGACTCATGAACTTATTCAGATAATAATTAACTGTCATTATACATTTGTGTTTATTAATCTCCTTAACTGATTCAGATAATAATTAACTGTCATTATACATTTGTACATTAATATCTGACGTTCAACTTATCCTTGAACATGGCTCTAATTATTATTATTATTATTTTTTGAAAGGCAACTTTTATTAAAGGCCCTAAAGCCAAGTAAAACAAACCCACCACCTAACAGTAATATATTAATTAATCTTGGTTAATGCTTTATATATGTCATTAATTTCTAGATAATATTTAGGTGTCCAATGCCAGTAATAAATACCAAATTAAAGTTTTCATTTTCAAACATGCCATTCCAATTTTCAACTCACTTTAGGATTGACCTATAAATAACAAACAGTAAGGCAAACTCGAATCATTTTAAGAACTTCAGGATGATACCCGTTGAATTTCTGTTGCAAATGGGCAAATATGAAATGAAAATTCAAGGTGTTACAGTCGAGATTAGTGTTATCGATGATGAAGATGCTCTTTATGTTAAAATTGCTGAGTTTAAGTATTCGTTTCTACAAGGTCAATACCGCGCTGTAGTTGGGGTCCATGTTAAAATCACTAATAGTTTGATCTATGGGAGGATTCCTGAAGTATTAATTCTTTTGGTTTTATATTTTGAATTTTTTTTTTCCCTTCTTAATTACCTTTTATTAAATATTTAAGTTGGAAGGATATTAATTAGTACTAGATATTATGTTTTATGTTCTTATGTTGTTAATATTCTATTTGATTCCTGGCTACCAATCACCAACTTCAACTACCACCAAGTACCAACCAATGTGAATTGATAGAGAAAAATAAGGCCTTTTTAGTTAATGATGGTAACAATATCGATTTGTCCATAAGAAATCACAACGAAGTATCAATTTTTCATGTGAATCGATGTCAGAAGCAGTTCATAAAGTACACGTTTATATTATGGCCATCAACAAAATCCTCTTGATATGGTGTTTGAGTCCTACCCTAAACATTTTACAAATAGTGTCCCGTATATATTATGGTGAAGAAGATTGATGAATGAACCAATGGTATAATTAAGAAACTATACTTAGAGAAGATATTAAAACGTAAATTAATAAAGCATATCTGGTTTCAGATTAATAAAAGTTATATCTGGTTTCGGATTAATAAGTATGGCAAACCAAACTAAAATATTTTAGGATATTAGTTTTGCTAATAATACATTATTAATTCTAGCAAAAAGTAATCACTTGCTCGAGCGTTACACAGAGAAAACATCAACTAACATACCCACCACACAGTTGGTGTGCCAATGCATCAATCTCATCTCCATCTTCCAGACCGGCTTCTTCAATAGTATGTTCTGGACGGAGGTTTTTTCCATCAAACAAGAAGGCGAATGTGCGAAGCTCCACACGTTTTTTTTTAACACAGTAACCATCCATAAGAATCTTCATTGGGATGGAATTTTTGATCCTAAAAAACACCTCGTTCTGATCCTGGTCCTTCACTCTAAGAGTTATGCGATCAATGGGAATATTATTCTTCACTTACTCTTTTTTAACTCTCGGTGGAAGATCCATGGCTGCATCAGACATTTTTTTCCTTCCAGTTTTCACTCTATGTATTTACCTCTTTGATATGTTCCGGGTTTTGTGTTGTTAAGGCATATTTATATCGGCAGATTAAATATCGATTGGATTGCTATTTAATAAATTTCTAGATAATATTTTCTTGTCAATTAATGTCTGTAAAAACCAGCAGATCAGTTTGGCTATGTCATTAATTTATTTCCCAACAGTTTTGTTATTGAAAAAGCTGAAAAATCAGAAGGTCGATCGACTTTTGGGATGTCTAAAAATCTAAGTTCATGTTTGGCTGCTTGGTGATTGAATTGAGTGAATCGACCGTTTGGCAATTGAGTGAACACTTTAACAGTCTACTTCATTGTGATTAAAAACAAGTTGGTAGGAAAAGTTACAAGTTGATGAATTTCAGAGATTAATCATAGAACACAAGTTGATGTACTTACTGATCATTAATGAATTAACCAGCTGACACTTTCGATCTTTTGGTAACTTTATATATGTCATAATTCAAAGAAAAAATATATTTCATCATTGAAATAAAAATTAAGAATGGTGGCCTTTTTATTTTTTATTTTTAATTTAATCCGGGTTTTTAAAAGACCAGTTCAATCCTGGTTACCTCCTCAACAATATGCAAGCATTTGTCTAGAAATTTAATAATTGTGGTGGTCTTGTGCACTTAATTAACAGTCTTCTCATATTAGATTAAAAACAATTTAATATTAGATTGCAGAAGACTAACAACAATCACAAATTTGAAATCTTAATTTCAAAATTAAGTTCAATAAACCGAATATCAAGTAGTGTATGAATTCTTAAATTGCAATCTAGTTGAAATTAAAACTTAAAAATATATATGTTAAGACTCGGAAATCCACCATAGAAACGAAAGAGATGAGCGATATAATTTGTCACGTTATAAAATACCATTAACTCCCTATATTATAAACTGTTTGATATCCAATTAAAGGTTAAAAAAACACAAACCAAACAAAACTAAAATATTTTATCAAATGGCTAATACTTGTCAATAGTAATTATTAACTCATGAGGAATAACATGAAACAAAAATAACAACAACCAGCAATACACACACCCAATTGGTGATCGAATACATCAATTTCATCGTTATCCTCCAGCCCGGCTTCTTCAGGAGTTTGGTCTCGACGGAGGTTGTTTCCATCAACAAGGAAAGCAAATGAGTTGAGCTCCACACGCTTTTTAACACAGTAACCATCCATGAGCATCTTCAGTGGGACCGATTTTTTGATCCTGAAAAGCACCTCATTCTGATTCTGGTCCTTCACTCGGAGAGTGATGTGATTACTGCTGCTGGGATTATTATTCTTTTCAGCTTGCTCTATTTTAACTACTGGGGGAGGAGGATTCGGTGGTGGATCCATGGCAGCATCCGACATTTTTTTGTTCTGGTTTTCACTGTGTATAATGTATCTCTCTTCGTTATGGATTTTGTGTTGTTGTGACTATAATTTATATCTGTAGATTATATCGATTGGATTGCTATGTCATAAATTTCTAGATAATATTTACGTGTCCAATGACAGTAAAAATCAGCAGAGTTTGGTTATGTCATTAATTTGTTTTTGTTTTCCGAACTTTTTTGTTATTGAAAAAGATGCAAAATCAGAAGGTCGATTAACTTTTTTAACACTCTCCCTTCATTGTGATTAAAAACAATCAATATTAGTCGGTAGAAAAATAACTCAGAAGTTTATTAATTTTGGAGATTCATATAATAAAACAAGAGGACTCATGGAACTGATCCTTAATGAATGAAAGAACCAATGAATCTATTGGTAGTGAGGAAAATGAAGAGTTTGTTTATTAATATACTTAATTGATTCAGATAATAATTAACTATCATTATACATTTGTACATTAATATCTATTGGATAATAATATTGAAAGTGATGTTTAATTAATTAGCTTACCCTTAAACATGGCTCTAATTAAGTAATTATATCAGTAATCTTGGTTACTGCTATATATATATATATATATATCGATCATTAATTTCAAGATAATACAAAGGTACCAAATGCTCGGCTTATCCAATTTTAAACTCACGTAGGAGTGACCTATAAATACCTAACAGTAAGGAAAACTGAAATCTTTGTAAGATCAGGATGATCCCCCTCAGACTTCTGTTGAAAATGGGCACATATGAAGTAAAAATTCAAGGTGTTAATGTCAAGTTTAGTGTGATCGACGATGCCTGTGTTCTTAATGCTAAAATTGCTGAGTTTAAGGCCTCCTACGAGGTCGTGACCGTGCAGTAGTTGGTGCCGATGTTAGGATCACTAATGTTTGGATGTATGGGAGGATTCCTGTAGTATTAATTCTTTATACGGAGAATTGTTGTTTGATCATTCAGCTGTGCCGCTTCAACAGAATTCCTGTCAGTCTTTCAAATTTTTTGAAAGACACATGTATTTTTTTTGTTATTGAAAAAGCTGAAAATCTCACTGTCGGCCGCGTTTGGTTCCATAAAAATCTAAATTCAAGTATGACTTCGGTGGTTGATTTGAGTGAATTGGCTGTTAGGGTTTTGAAGAAGCCTGACCTCAGTACATGTGGTTTTGCTGAATTGGCAAGTGAAGTTGGAATTGATGTAAAGCCTGCTGGAACTAAAGCACCCAACTGGAAATCAATTGTGTTCTCGAATGAAGAAATCAAGTTTGCAATACTGGATGCTTATACAATTTATCGTATTGGCGACAAGTTGTTTGGTATGGTAGCTTGATTGTTCTTGACTTGAAAAATTGTTGTGTTTTGGGTTTTAGATTTTGAATTTTAGTTGTCCTTTTCTTGATCTTAATTATCTTTTATTATATGTTATGTTTTATGTTCTTATGTTTTTAATATTCTACCTGGCTACCAAAATCACCAACTTCAACCAACACCAACCAGTGTGAATTGATAGAGAAAAATAATGCCTTTTGAGTTAACGACGGTATAACAATATTTTGAAACCATATTTTTTTAAAATTGTGTAAATTCTCCATAAGGAATCTCAACGAAATATCAAATTTTTAAATGAATTGATGTCAGAACTAGTTCATAAAGTACTCAGGTTTATCATGGTAATCAACAAAATCCTCTTGGTAGGGTGTCCGAGTCTCACCCTAAGCAATGTAACAAAATTAAAAATATCCATCGGTATGAATTTTTTTTTTTTTGATAATAACTATTAATTTGGGATCAAGTATTTTTTTTAAAACTTTCGTTATTGGTAAAATTCGAGTCACTAACATCAATAAATTAAGTATATAGATTACTGATTTCTTCATAATCCTAAAAGCAAAATCGCCCAAATGAACCCTAGTTTTATATTGTAGGATTGACGGGACTGCAAGCTTGATTTTGGTTCCGATTTTGACAAAACAAATGGACTCGTCAGCAAAAAATTTCCTAAAGCTCTCTGTAATTGGATTCACATGGTCTTTTTGAAGGATCAAGCAACTGTTCGCAACACAGAGATTCAACAATTGTAGTGTTTTGATGGTGGTCTAGTCTTGCGTTTTGTTTTGTGGGCTTTTATGATTTTTGGGGTGCTTTAGCTGTTTTGGGCGGGTAGTTTCCTTTGTGTTTGTAAGCTCGTTTCATTTTTTGGGCTTTTGGGTGTGTCTGGAGGTTTGTAGATTGCTTGCTCTCTGGCTTTTGGGCCCGGAATAAATCTTACCATATGAATGGGGTCATGGGGATCATCCTATTTCATGAATAAATTCCAACAAATAAAAAAATTTGTTCTGCTGGTTACAAGAAATGTACTTTACATATGAATGGGGATCATCCTATGTCATTAACTGTTTTAGAGAAAATAACTTTGTATATGTCTGTTTATATATAAATTACTTCATGTTTATACGAAAAGAACAAATGAATCCGTCCATCTACCCATAATCGTATTGAAAAATGTAGAGCCTTGTACTCTGTTTATTTATGGCAATGGACAACTAAATGTTTTTTTTTTTTTTTCTTCTTTTTTTTTTTACTTTCATTGATGTTTTCAAAATTGTTAAATATGCTATTAAATAGCACTCAAAAGGGTTTATAAACCTAGCTAGTATTATTATTTGAACAATTTTAAGAATGTTAAACGTCCTTTGTAATTATTTTACTAGAAGAAACAATAAACTTTTATGATACATTTAACACATGTATCTCAAAGTCAATTAATTAAAATTAATGAAGCATGAATGTTTCAAAGAAAATAACTTGTGACTTTCCAATAGCTCTACTTAAAGGACTCAAATCAAGACACAAATTAAGACACAGTTTTTGATAGATGATTTGAATCCCTCCTTAAAAATAAAACATGTCACTAATTAAGTGAAGAAATGTCACCTTTTCAAACTCATTTGGAATTAATTAAAAATATTATCAGTAATCTCGATTATTTCACTTCATTAAAGGTAACTTTTAATTGTCCAATACAGTCATTAACCATTTTTCATCAACACAACACATCTATGTTTAGAATGTACCTATATACAGTATTGATACATACAAGCAGAATGTTCAATAACAAGCTTGACTTTTATAGTGTCGAAATTTACCAAATACAAGTTTGAAGAAATTCAAAGATGGGGATAAATTCCATTAAATGTCTGCCAAAAATGAGTACACATGTAGTGGAAATTCAAGGTGTTGATGTTAAGGTTAGTGTAATCAATAATGCTTCTGATCTAGATGTTAAAATTGTCTGAGAAATTCGTTGCAAGGGAAAATGTTTGGGGAAGATGTTGTGAAAGTAGGTCATGATGAATTGTTGGTTCTTTGTGGTGGTAATTGTTGCTTGATCATTGAACTGTTTCACTTTTCTTCTATACCGGACAGTTTTGTGAAATTCTTCACCGACGTGAATGTCTATTTGGTAGGTGTAGGATTGCGTGATAAGGATGGAAGTTGTGTCTAGGGCTGGCCTATGAGGGCAGCAAACCCAGCATTTTGCTATGACACCCAAAAAGCCCAATCTACTTCTTCATCTTTTATAAAATTAGGAGTCTTAAATCCAATCTATTTAAGTTTATGAAGGACCCAATCTCAAACATTATTTTTATTTTTATTTTATTTTTAATAAGGCTCAATTATCTATATCTAATTCAATTTAATAAAAATAAACATTTAAACCCAATTGAATTCTAACATATCAGACTTAGTTTGACATCATCTGAGTCCAATTGACTTTTTTTTTTTTTTTTCTTTTAAAAGAGAGTCCAATTAGTAATCTTGATGGTAGTTGTATAATTAGTAAATTTGCACTTCAAAAAACAAGAAAAATAGAAATGTAAACAATGTTTTGTTTTTATGTTATACATGCGATTAAATCTTTTTTGTTTTAATTTATGTGGATTACATTGTATTTATTAAATGAAGAACTATTTTATTTTATTTTTTATTTTATGTTAATGGTAATAATTTTATATAGGACCCTATTTTTTGTTAATATCATAAAATCGCTCGAGCCCTCAAATGTCTAGAGACGGCCCTAATTGTATCATCCCCTATAATAGACTCTCTCTCTCTCTACCTATTTTGTCATTTCTGTACTGATCTCCGTACGATCCCTGTCTCTCAGCCAATTAGAATTACACAATCCCTATAACACCCTATTTGTTCTTACTTCACAGCTTACAAGAAAGGGCGGTGTGAGAAAAAAAACACTCAAAAGTGTTGGTCTTCACAAAGAGAGAGAGAGAGAGAGAGAGAGAAACCAAAACCGAAACTAAACTATGATGAGGTTGAGGCCCCGCAAGCAGAAGGTCATACAACGTCGCTGCCAGCCGCCCCTAGACGATGCCGCCGTTGAATCCGGGGTCGGTTTGCTATGTCTGTTTTCTGTTTTACGTTTTATAAATTACAACCATCTATTTTTTGTGCAATGGGAGCTGATATCAATTCAATTTGTGCTCTTGTCTTTTTAGTATATTTGAATTGGAGGATTTGGATTTCAAACCCTTGATTTTTAGTTGTGTTCATAGAGGTTTAATGTTATTAAAAATCCCACACTTTTTTTAGGGGAAAGAATATTAATAAGTGAGAGAGAGAGAGAGAGAGAGAGAGAGAGAATTTTTCAAGTCTTTTGCAGAGTGTATGCAAATTTACACCTTTCCACTAGGTATTAAAATTAATGTTTTAACTAGCTTTCGACCTATTTGTTGGTTTCATTGTCATGGAGAATTTATTCTTCTTAACTCAGAAAAGTGATTTGAAATTTGAGTTAAGACATAAATATATGTTTTAAATTTACACATTTGCATTAGGTACTTGAAATTCATTGTTTGACATGTCTGCATCTTGTCGGAGGAATACATAAAATATGAAGATAATCTAAACCTCTCAAATTACTATTCAAGCTACTTGAAGTTTTGGCTGAAAAGCATGATCATGTTTTTTTGTGAACTCACCGGGTACTAAAAGCAACCTGAAGCTTCTATCCTGCAGTACTATTCTTCTTGTCCTAACTAGAATTATTTGCATTTCTATCTGGTCCTATTGGGTATCCTCCGGTTTTTGATAAATTTTCCTAGTTGTTTTTAGGCTAGAGATTATATCTTCTTCTGTGAATACGAATAGTAAGGTGCACGAGGCATTCTGATATTGATAAAATAGACATTCATAGGTGTTTAAGTTGTCTGTTGAACGACATCTCTAGCGGTTGCTGGTCCATATGAGTGATGATATACATTTGTTAAAACAATAGAAGTATGTTGGCCTATTGGCACGAATTGTAATGAATCCTTTTATGGAAAGCTTCTTTTGGGCCCCTTTTTGGCATATTGATGGAGTTTATTTGCATTCTTGAGTTAGAACTGGAAAGTTCATTTTCAATGAAGCATTCTAATGTTTCAACATTTTGGTTGCATATTCAATAATTACAGGCTTCATGTTTTACTTACTTTATATTGGTGTTGTCTAACAGTCGAGTCAAATTCGTTCGATGGTAGACGAATTGTCGTTCCCTACAACATGGTTGGAAGCAACTACACGGTATAGGAAGCTATTATCAAT